>JAQZBX010075272.1:0-14618 GCA_029593785.1 Cabassous unicinctus
TTCTTTATGAAGAATTCAATTATTTATTAGATAGGAAAATACTGGCATTGTCTGTAATTGTGAGTGAGCTTTGGTTCTGTGTAACTTCATGTAATTTATGGATTCAATTTAAATGTCCAGTATTTTCACATACATTTTATAGAGTGTTATATCTCCTTATCTTTTTTCTTGTCTGTAGGGTCTACTGGGGACCATCTACTTTCAATCACAATATTGATAACTTGTTTTCTTTTGATTCTCTTGTTCACTGTAGAAATTGATTTATGAATTTGTATTGTGTATTTAAACTTTCTTGCCTTTATTTCTGTTCTAATATTTTCTTCCTTTTTGAAGGAGCTTCAGATTACATAAATGTTGCATTGAAAACATAGAGAATTCCCATATGTCCCAACGATTCCTCCTCCCAAGATTTCCCCCATTAACATCATCTTTCATTAGTGTGGTACATTTGTTACAATTGAGGAACACATATTGAAGCATTGCTACTAACCATGGCCTATAGTTCATATTATGTTTTATACTTTGCCCTGCACTCCCTGGAAAGCAACAAAAGTGCCTGGAGTAGGGGATGCCCATCAACCCTTCCCATCTTTATACACAAACA
The DNA here is from genome assembly GCA_029593785.1 of Cabassous unicinctus. Lineage (NCBI taxonomy): Eukaryota > Metazoa > Chordata > Mammalia > Cingulata > Chlamyphoridae > Cabassous > Cabassous unicinctus. The sequence continues at coordinate 605 of JAQZBX010075272.1, forward strand.
CACCACCCACATGCAATCTAGGCCTTGGTACCACAGCCCTTTTATTAGTCAGGTTTCTTTTCTTTCTGGAAAGATTTCTCTGGAATTCTTAGGATTTATCCAAAAGAACATTAGAAGCCACTGGATCACACAACATCCTGATGAGGAAAACTCCAGAGCCAGGTGTATATACAGAGAGCATCTGAGATGTGAGGACACAGGGTTTTTACTGCTGTGTTAGGAAACCCAAAGGGTCCCAGAATAGGGTGGTAGCAACAAATCTCCCCCTGGTAGAAGCCCATAGCATGCAGGTTATGGAGGCTCTTCCTACCCATGAATCCCATGGGCAGAACCTTCAGAGGAGGTTCCTGCTTGGGCTTCTCAGTTTCTTCCATCCAAACACTGAGGTTACCCAGTACCCTCTCCTCTTCTTACTGTTTTCCCTATTTCCTAAGACCAAGAACCCCTGGGCATATATTTTTTGTGCATGGAACTTTGACTTTCACAGGCCCCCCAGACAGAGGCAGCTGATACCTGGAATTGTACAGTGTAGCATGACCAGTTGCCTTGTGTCTCCATCTAATACTGGATGACTTCAGCACCTCTGCTGCTACACCTCTTTCTTCTCTTCCAGTTGGCAGAGGTGAGTCTATGAGAGATGGCCAGTAAATAGCTCATGTAAAAATCATACTTTACTTATCTTTATAGCTACTTCTGCTCCTCATTGTGTGGTCCTTTACTTTCTATTTTATTAATTAATATAATTCATTAAGTATGTATTTATTTAGTGCATCCTATATACCAAGTACTCTTTCTTCATTAGAGTGTCTAATGAGATGTAACAAACTAGCCACCAAGAAACAAGGACATTTATTTGGGGTCTTGATGTGGCATTTCAGTGAGCACAGATTCATGTAGCAACTGAAACTGTGTTTTGTCCTGGGATTTCCAGGCAAGGGTCTTTAAATAAGATTATATAATTTTTTGTGGTTTGTGGATATTTGGGATACTCCAATTGTCCTTCAGGTTAGATCATTTACAGAGTTCTTTATATTTTGGTTTCTGGTGTCCGGATGTCCATAGGGTTTTGAGTAAGAGTGTTGCTTGAGGGTTTGCGCACATTAACAGTTCATGATATCTGAAGCTAGATAGAAGTAAGCTCCAGAATGACCTCCTTTTAAATCCTTTAGCCACATTAACTCTATTTTGTTTTCACAAGAGGAAAAAATTCCTGATAGTTGGAAGCTAATCCTTTTGATACACGGGAAATACATAATATAAAGACATATATTTTATGCTTATTGGCCCAAAAATTGCATTCTGTCCTGAATTCAGTGATAAAGAAACTCCCTGGAAAGCAACCAAGAGAGCCTGGAGTGAGGGATGCCCATCAACCATTCCTAACTTTATATACAAACATACCTCCTACATGCAAATCATGCCCTGTGCAGCTGAGAAATTACACAGCCCCTCTATTACACAGTCAGGTTTCTTATCTTTCTGGGCAGACTTCTCTGGGATATTTGGTACTTCTCCAAAAGAATATGGAATCCTTTTGTTCCTTCTTTCTCTTAGTTGCAGACCTCAGCTTTAATCATCTCCAAGTTTTAGAAACAGTGTGATGGGATGAGGTCTATGAAGTGCGTGTCTCAGAATGTTCCTGTTTCTCGATGTCCTGTCCCAGGTGCAGCTGCAGGAATCAGGACAAGCACTGCCAAAGCCCTCCCAGGTCCTCTCCCTCTCCTGTGCATCTCTGTGCTCTCCATCACAGTCAGTGCTGACTGCTCAACCTGGATCCTCCAGGTCCTGGGAGCGGCTGCATAAGAGAGGCATGGAGGTGCTGGTGCTGGCAAAGCATAGAACTCCAGAGACACTTCCAAGAACCAGGGCTCTCTGCAGCTGAGCTCTGAGGCAAATGAGAAAACAGTCATGTGTTACTGTGAGAGACAAAAATTGAGGGGAAGACAGTGTGAGCTCACATGCAAACCTCCTTCATGGCAGGAAGGAGAGGACTGGACTTCAGGGGTTTTCAAGAACCATCAAGCCAAGGGGACCATGCCCAGAGATCTGGGATCAAGTGCTGGGAAAGTCTGTGGATGATTTTCATGTCAATGTTTAATGTTTTTTCTCCCTGACATACAGGCAACATTCCCTTAAGACCTTCCATAATCTTCTAATTTTATGGCTATATTTATTTTAATAGTCAGTCCCAAGGCAGAATTTTTCAAATCAGATATTAATTTTTGAAGTTTATTTTTATTTTACTTCAATTTATACTTTTGGATGGGTGCAGGAAAGTGATGTAGAATATTTTGGTAGTAAGTATGATATTTGCTTTAAGTTTTTTGTGGATATGCTTTTTATCATTTTTAGAATTCTCCCACTTATCCATTCCTCTTTTGACAAAAGTTTGTCTAATGAAAGGATGTTGATTTTAACAAATCATTTTACTTCTCTATTAAGAAGAATATGAACTATTTCTATTTCATTCTTTATACTTGGAATATTTTCATGTGATTTTCTACACCATGCATTCACTGAAATATACCTTATTTGATCATGATTTAATATATATTTATGTGTTGCATGATTTAATTTGCTAATATTGTGTCTTTAATTTGTATTATCTTTATCTCATATATTTATGTGGAATATTGGAATATAAGTTCCTTTTTCATAGTGACTTCATGATGTCTAGTATTAGAAATATTCATTCCTCATAAAATTCCTGGGTAACCTTCCCACATTTTGTGTTTTCAGGTAGATTTCTTGTAACAGTAATGGTATTTTTTTTCTAAAGAATATGTATTTACCAAGTTAGTCAAAAGGGCCTAAAATTTTTGTTTTGTGGGAATTTTATTTAGGAAGAATTCAATTATTTACTAAATATGGCAATATTGACAGTATTTGTTTTAGTAAATGAGGTTTTGTACACAATTACTTCTCCAGAATTTATGTATTTCATTTAACTGTCTAGTATGATGGAATACATTTTATGTAACATCATCTTCTATTTTTTCTTGTCTGTAGAATCTACTGACATAATTCTTTCAATCACAATACTGATAATTTGTGTTCTTTCTATTTTATTGATCATTCTAGAAAGTGGTTTGACAAGTTCAATTGCCATTAAACTAAGTCTCTTATTTATTAATTTATTCTATATGTTCCATTTCAATTATTTCCACCACCATCTTTACTATTTTCTTCCTTCTACTCATTTTTTTGTTCATTTTGCTCTCCATTTTCCGACTTCTATAGGTGGAACATTATGCAATTGATTTTGTTAGTAGCATAATAATTGAAATATATAAGTTCCCCTACAACTTGCTTTAATTACATCCTGAACAAAATAGTTTAGTGTTTTATTATCAATTGTTCTCCGCAGCTTTGCCAGTGATTCTTATCATTTTTAAAAATATTTTATTATAGCCATTTTTTGAGTATCAAGTAATAGTTCACAGTAGCATTTCCCTCATGACTACTGATATTCATAATGTATACCTGAGCTTATTAGTAATTTATAAATATTCTTTCATGAATTGTGCATTGAAAATTTTACATAATTTTAAAAATTATTTTATGTCTTTTATTTAGGTTATTTTGGGGAAGTACTCTTTATTTTGGATAGAAATTCTTTATCATAAGTGTGACATATATATTTTCTTCTGATTTGTAGCATGACCTTCCATTTAGTTAGTTATTTTATTAATTATTTCGATTGCAATTGTTTCTAATTTTAAGGAAACCCTTATATTTTGGAGCTCTTTGAAGTAAAATGTTGAATCCTCTCACCCATGATCCTTACTGAAGTGGTGGGAGAAGGACATCATAGTTCAAGAGACATCCCATCCAAGAGGGGAAGACTTGGAGGCCCATCCCAGATGCTGGCACACAGGGATTCTGACCTCCTGCAAAAATGACTGTTCTAGGCACCTTGTTCCCTGACCAGCAAATGCTTCTGCTCCTGGGAGAGATGTCCAGCCAATGCTCTCACTAGCTCTACCCTTGTTTGTACATGTCCACTGAGCACATCAACTTGATGGGCTGTATATACAGGGTCTCCTCTCATGCATCTGGGTTGGGTCCATGTTGGCTGTACCGATTGTGCTTTGATCAGCCATGGGTTCCTGACCCCTGGTAGGCAGCCTGGCTCTTCTCATAAAGCATCTGCAGGACTTCCAGGAATTGCAGGGAAAGGCAAGCCCAACATGTTCACAATAGCTGAGTCTCATCTTCTCATGTTTGCTTTTGTTCTGTTCCTCAAAAGAAGTCACACAAAAGCCTTGGGTTAGCATGGGGGCAGTACCCATGTGCTGGACACAGGGGGAAGGACAAATTTGCATCCATTGCTTCAAAAATTAGATACAGCATGTATATGTATGTGTATGCATGTGAATGTGTATATGGATGTGTATATGGATGCTAGTGTGATTATATGCATGTTTGTGTACACATGCTAATTCCATGTGTGCTTGTGTGTTTGTTATTCAAATAGTAGATGTGTGGGTGCATGTGTGTGAAGGTGAACATGTATGTATGAGTGCATGTGTGTGGGTATGAATGTGTTCATTTTATGGAATTGGTAGATGTGTGAATGGGCATTCAGCCCCATGATTCTCTATGTGAGTGTTCCCTGCTGTGATATTCAAGTAGAGATCCATGAAGGAGATGTGAGACACCCTGAATGTCACTGAGAGGCTCTGTGTACACTGTATGTGGGACTGTGTCAGAGGATCTTAGGGGCTCCAGGGAGGAGGCCCTGGGTGTTCCATAGAATTCTGTGTTTGATCTACCTGCAAAGTAATTGGGTTGCTAAGGACAATTTACTATGTCAAGAGATGTTATGAATAGCATGTGGTATCTCTAAGGAGCAGTCTGATGCCAAGGAACCAGACAGGGAACCCTGGCCAGAGATGGTTGAGGGAAAAGCCTTGTGAGCCTAAGAGGAAACTCCCTGTAGGATGGGAGCTGTGCAGCAGGGGGCACTCAGGAACCATGGAGCTCACGGCCCAGCCGGAGAACAGGTGCAGAGAGCTCTGGGGAGGGGCTTCCTCTCTTCTCCTCAGGGACTGGGATTTCCTTTAACAAAACACAATCTAAAATAAGAATTGAACTATCAGGCTAATAATATAATACTCCTATGAGAGCACTTGCCTAACAATAATGCAATGGGAAGACTCTTAAGAGGGGTGTTTCTAGTACTTATATTTGCCTTAATAGTGAGGACGAAAAGGAAAAAAATTGGCTTATTAATTCAGTAGGTACAGAATTTTGGGAAACCCACTCATCTTATGTTAATTGCTCTGTTTCAAATAACAGGGATGATAACAGCATACACACTTGGGCACCTACTATAAAATTCACAAGTAAAGTTACAGATATGTTCTGAAATTTAAGTCTTTTCAGACTGAAACTAATACGGATGAAACCACATCCTTTTATTTTAAGGGTGTGATAAAATATAAAATGGCACGAGGGGATGGAGGTGTGCTGGGCTCTCTGCTGACTTTTAGGATCTCATCCACAATCCCAGCTTCCAGTAACAGGCCTCAGGTGGGCATGTATCAGGTCATTTTCAAGGGGTCTGATTCCTGGACAGGGAGTTTCTCTCTAGCCATTGTGAACTTCTGCAAACCATTTCCTGTGTGAATAAATTGTCATGATATGCAAGTTATTTCCACCAATGTAGTGGAAAACATTTTCACAGAATCCAAAATTCCCTGGAATTTACATGGAAAAGAGGAATTGGAAATATCTAGGATATATGAATGAATCCATGAATGATTTCCAAGGGCTTCTATAATAAAATATCAAAATTGGAGGGCTTAACATAATACAAATAATGAAATTTGTATTGGCAGGCATCCTAGATGTGTTTCTGTTACCAGATTTAATCTAGGTTCTTGATTTATGCTGCAAAAATGATTTTCAGAGCCCATCAGGTGAGTGAGACCAGTAATTTATTACGGTAGGGAGAGAAGAGAAATGGGAGAAAATGAGAGATCATGGGTCCCTGGTAGAGGTTAAGGGTCTGAAGAGTGATAGAGAGGGCTGATTATTAGACTACAATTTCCCATTATAGATTATAAATGCCCAGGTTTTACTTGCGTGTTGATCTGTACAGGGGGGACACGGTGAGAGCAGGGTGCAGAAGCCACGAGGGCCCCAAGTGCAGCAGCAAGGCATGGAAGGCACCGGGAACAGGAGCAGGGGGCCAACAGCAATCAGGAATAGGAGCAGAAGGGGCGATTTGACCTTTGCACCTGCTTTTTAAACTGTTAATTATTACACCTCTTTGCTAATGGCACGGGAGGGGTCCAGGTGTTTGCTGTTTTGATTGATTACCCCACCCATCAATACCCTGGGTGGGGCCAATTATAATGTCCTGAGAGAATTATCTTGAGCTTCTCCTGGTTTCCAGGAGAAATCTTGCAAGGATCTTCCAGCAGCCATCTTGGGGTACTGATGTCCATATGGTCCTTTCACCAGGTTCTAGATCTATCTATTCATTCCCTATATGAAGCCTGCTTCACTTCCAGATCTCTTCCCCACAGAGTGCAGTCTAGGACAGCCCATTCCTCCTGTCTTGTTTCTAGGATCTGCAATCCACCCCTGGATAGGGATGGCAGCCTTTGTACTAGTGGTCAGACACTATTGGCTTCAGCCCTCTACTTGCAACAGGGAAATGTTTTGCTGTGCATAAATTTTTTAAGGGGCTATATTTTACTTTGGCCCCTTTCCACAATTGTGACTTAAACCCAAGAGGTGTTTGCTTAGAATTTTGCCTTTGCCACAACCCCACCCAGAGCCAATGTCAGTGCTGGCCACACTCAATTCAAAGGGTAAGTCAGGGTCCACCAACCTTAATGCTTGAGCCTGTGTTATCGCCCTCTTTACTTCTCTAAAAGCAGTGAGATGGGAATCCTTCCATTCTAAAGCATGGCCTTTCCTGATTAATGCATACAATGGGTTTAATATCTGAGGCAAATGAGGGATGAAAGTTCTCCAGTACCCCAACAACCCCAGAAAGGCCATCACTTGTTGTGGAGTTTGTGGTGTAGGAAAACGTTGTACTTTATGGATTACAGCAGAGGGTGTAGTTTTTTTCTTATCTGACCAAACAACACTTAGGAATTTGACAGAGCAGCTTGAACCCTGCAGCTTGTCCCAATTGACTGTCCTTTCCAGGCTATTAAGATGAGATACTATTGTCTCTGATGCATCTTTTAATTCTGAAACAATTACTCATTAACATAATGTCATAGAATTCCACAAGGCCAGATCCCTTGCCCCCAAGCCAGGACAGATTGTCTGGCTATGCACATAGCCTTGGGAGAGCACTGTAAAAGCACATTGTTGGCCTTTCCACATGAATGTGAATGCAGGCTGGCTTGACTTGTCTAAGGAGATAGTAAAGAAATTAGCAAGATCTAAAACAAAGTGATAATGACATAACTGTGTACTAATTTCTTGCACTAAACCAGTAATGTTTGGGACAGCTGCATAAGCAGTCCTGTTACTTATTTAATTCATGATAATTTACTGTCATGCACCACCTCATGGCAGCCTCCCATTGCCACCTTTTTTTTTAAATGTAGCCAGAGGGCTGCTTTGTCAGTGGAGGTGGGACAAATCAAACTAATACCAGCCAAAGCCTCTGCATCTTAATTTCCAGGTGGAGAGGCTGTTTCTGTGGTGTATAACAGTTTTAAAAAATAATTAAAACCATGATTAACATTATACTATTTTCTAATATTATGCAGAAAACGTGATTAAACTTTTAGGAATTTTATACAGTGTTTAAGTATTTATATGAATATTTTACCCATACAGCTTTGATTAACATGTTAGAAAATTACTTTAAATTTTATAATATTTTCTAAACACCTTTCATTTAATTTATAACATATGAAGTGACCATGATTATTTTATTACTTCACCTTTTTTCAAGGTGAAAACACAAATCTTTTCCAATAGTTTGGAATAAAAATATACTTTCCAGGATTTGACTATGAGAAAGCAAAATGTTAAAAGTTGTTGGGTTTGAACATTATGCTCTTTTAAAAGTGAGAAGGCTTATTTTCAAAACCACCAAGACCTGCTTTGGTTAAAATTAAAAGGAAACAAGACCACCCCAATTCTCCCCAGCAGGAACCTCAAGTTTATCAAATATGTATGGTCCTTAAAAACCCTGACACCCATCCAGGCCTAATGGGGGAATGGTGCCACTCATGCTGGGAAAAGGTCAATCACTCCCCACCCCCTGCTGAGATGCTAATGGCAAATATTCCCCTCTGTAACTCTGCTTGCTTGCTTTGATTGAACCTCCATATAGAAATTTATATGTGTAAACCTACCAATCCTGTCCCATCTCTTGGTGCATGCGGTAAAGTTTGGCACATGCGGGAAGAAAGTCTATAAAGGCTGCAGCCTCCAGATTTTTAGGCGCGACTCTTACTAAGGAGCACGCCACGGCCAGTAATAAAGGTTCCATTAATTTTTTTCTCCTGGGAGTTGTTATTGATATGAAGTAATCCACTTCATTCTGGAGGCCCCAGCAGGATAGACCAGAGCCGGCCACACGCGGCGTTACTTCCACGGCCTGGCCACCGGGTGAGACGTAACCCGGGGCCTCCGAATAGGCTCAAGGTTCATGTGTCTGTGTGTATAGCCAGCTGTCTGTCCGTATCATTTCTGCTCAGTTTCTGTTCTGTGTTCCTTTTGATTGTTACTAATGGGTCAATCTTCCTCTTGTCCTACCACATCCCTTGCCTGTTTTCTAAAGAACTTTCAGGAATTCAAGAAGGCAGCGGCTGGATATGGAGCCAAGGTTAACCCAGGGACCCTCCAAATCCTCTGCAAATTGGAGTGGCCCACCTTTGGTGTGGGCTGGCCATCTGAAGGATCCAAGGACCTCCCAACAGTCTACAATGTCAGGAGGGTCATCTATGGCAAACCTGGTGACCCGGACCAGATTTCTTACATTGATGTGTGGATAGATCTTATAGACACTTCCAGGAAACTAAAAATTTGTTTTGCAGGACAAAGGCGCCCAGCCCAGCCAGAGGCCCAACTTCCGTTGAAAGCTCCCGTTAAGAACCCCAGTCCTCTGGTCCTGCAGGACGCTCCTGCTGAACCCCCCCTTACCTACCCACCCCCCAATCTACCTCTCATCCATCTCCATCTGCCCCCTCCCCATCCACTCCTCCTCCTTTCCCTCTAAACCAATCACTTACAGACAGACTAGACCGTCCACTTCCCACACCCGCTGATACCTCTCTAACCAGCACCCCCCCATATGCAAAGGGGCACGCAGTATCAGGTTTCTGCAGATCCCTGCAACTTGCCTGACTCAGTCCCCTTACTGCCCCTCGACCAAGCAGGTCCAGACCTGAGTGACAAATGTCTCCCTTTGATGGTATATGCCCCCTTTTCATCTACAGACCTGTATAACTGGAAAAATCAAAATCCGCCGTTCTCTGAAAAACCCCACATCTTAATTTCTCTCCTAGAAACTATCTTTTTCACCCATAATCCCACTGGGATGACTGCCAGCAACTCTTACAGGTCCTATTCACTTCGGAGGAGAGAGATCGTATCCAGAGGTAGGCTGTAAAACCATCATGGGTCGAGACGGCCAACCCACTACTGACCCTACCCAAATAGAAACTGTGCTCCCCTCAACCAGACCAGACTGGAATTACAATGAGGATCCAGGTAAGGAGGCTCTCGAACGGTTTTACCAGACTCTCCTACATGACCTTCGAGCTGCTGCCAGAAAGCCAACGAATCTTTCCAAGGTGAGTGAAACCACCCAAGGGCCTAATGAGTCACCCTCTGCTTTTTTAGAGCATCTAATAGAGGCCTATAGAAATTACACCCCTATAAACCCTGAAGCACCTGAAAATCGTAGGAGTATAAATATAGCATTTTTATCGCAGTCTGCTCCTGATATACATACCAAAGAAATTGCAAAGGCTAGAGGGGTTTGAAGGGAAGCTATTATCTGAACTGATGGAGGTGGCACAGAAGGTGTATAACAATAGGGAGGATGCCGATACTCTAAAATCCAAGAAGGTGGCAAAGGTCCTGATGAGCACAATGGTGACAGAGCACTAGGGCCTCTTCCACCCTTGGATTCTCTGGGAACCAGAGAAAGCCAAGGCAAGGTAGATCAGGACTGCAACAGGACCAGTGCACTTACTACAATGAAAAGGGACACTGGAAAAATGAATGCCCCCGATGCCGGGCAGACCCCAGCTCAGCCCTGCAGTTGCTAGACTGACAGGGCCAGGGCTCACCAGGCCCCTGGGAGCCCATGGTGAAACTAAAAGTCGGGGCCAGCCCTGTTAGCTTCCTGGTTGATACGGGGGCTACATACTCCACCCTAAAATCAGACCCTGGTCCCTTTAAGGCTGAGCATACTCTGGTTCAAGGGTCCACAGGGAAGATACACTCTTATCCCTGGACCAACACCTGGACCATTAATCTGGATTCTGGGACCATCACCCACTCTTTCCTCATTATGCCTGACTGTCCCTACCCCGTGCTGGGACAAGAATTGCTACAAAAATTGAAAGCCACTATCTCCTTCCGGGATGCTGAGATGAAACTAAAGTTCGGCGCTCAGCCCCAGACCCTCCTAGTAACCTGCCCTATCTCAGAAGAATATCTCCTAACAGGCCTTGAGACACCACCAGTGGCTAATCAGTTGCTACAGGAATTCCAGCACCTGGTTCCAGGAGTCTGGGCCGAGACAAACCCCCCTGGGCTGGCTCAGCATCAGGCCCCCGTGGTGGTGCAACTACTCAGCACATCTCTCCCCGTATGGGTACAGCAGTATGCAATCAGCCACAAGGCCAGGACTGGAATTGAAAAACACATCAAACATCTACTCGATGTAGGTATTCTTGTTCCTTGCCAGTCCCCATGGATTCCTGTGCAAAAGCTGAGGAGCACAGACTATCGGCCGGTACAGGATCTTAGAGAAGTAAATAAGAGGATTGAAACAATACACCCTGCCGTCTCTAACCCATTCACGCTTCTAAGCCAGCTCCCTCCGGAACATACTACCTACACTGTCCTGGATTTAAAAGATGCATTCTTTTCTATACCTTTGGCACCGGTTAGCCATCCCATTTTTGCCTTTGAAGACCCTCAGTCCAAGGGATGTGGGCAGCTGACGTGGACCAGGCTTCCCAAGGATTCAAAAACTCCCCCACCTTGTTTGGGGAGGCTCTGGGGTGAGATTTGTCCCCCTTCAGAGAGCAGCATGCAAGTGTTGTCCTACTCCAGTATGTAGACGACCTCCTTCTAACTGCACCAGACTCAGACTCATGCAGAGCAGCAACTCTCAGCCTACTCAAATCCTTGGTGGAAATGGGATATTGTGTATCCACCAAAAAGACTCAGCTCTGCTCCCACTCCATAACATATCTTAGATACTTCTTAGAAAAAGGGGAGTGTCGACATTCACGCGACAGGATTCAAGCCGTATTGGGCATCCCTGCGCCAACCTTAAAATGACAGGTAAGCGAATTTCTTGGCATGGTGGGATATTGCAGACTGTGGATGCCTGGATTTGCAGAAATTGCTAAGCCCCTTTACGCCACCATGGTGGGCAAGGGAAGTGACTTGTTGTGGACCAAAGAGCAGCAGGAAGCTTTTATGTACCTGAAGATAGCTCTGGTGAATGCTCCCGCCCTCGGGTTACCTGACTTGTCCAAACCCTTTCATCTATTCATTGATGAAAGTCACAGGGTTAGCAAAGGAGACTTAACCCAGTCCATTGGGCCTTGGCGCCGACCAGTAGCATACCTCTCAAAAAAGCTGGACTATGTAGCTGCCGGATGGCCAACTGCCTAAGAGCCATCGTGACCACTGACCTTTTAGTTAAGAAAGCCTCTAAGTTAACCTTTGGCCAAAACCTGGTGGTAACAGCCCCACATTCGGTAGAAGCCCTCCTCCACAGTCCCCCAGACCACTGGATATCTAATGTCAGAATCACACAATATCAAGTGTTATTGTTGAACCCACCATCTGTGGTATTCTCAAAAACGGAGGCATTAAATCTGGCCACTGTGCTCCCTGACTCTAGCGCCCCCCCCCAGTGGTACACGACTGCTTAAACTTGCTGGAAACCCTGACAGGGCTATGCCCAGACCTCACCAATGTGCCACTGCCTGAGGCATCCCATAATCTCTACGTAGATGGCAGCAGTTTTGTTAAAGATGGAGTCCTTTATGTGGGAGCAGCAGTAGTAGAGCCAAGCAAAACTATCTGAGCTCAATCTTTAAGCCATGGCACCTCAGCACAACGGGCAGAACTAATAGCCCTTACTCAGGCTTTAAGATGGGCAAAAGGCCGAACTGTCAATATTTACACGGACAGTCGCTATGCCTTTGCTACACCCCATGTACACGGTGCACTGTACCAAGAGTGAGGATTCCTAACATCTGGAGGAAAAAAGATTAAAAATGGAGCTGAACTCCTAGGATTATTAGAAGCTATTTTTTTCCCTGACTGAGTAGCCATTGTTCACTGCAAGGGACACCAGAAGGGAAACTCCCTGCAGGCTGAAGGCAACCGACCAGCAGACAAAATCATGTGAGCCGACACCTTCCTACCGGTCACCTCTGTCCAAATGCTCCCGACAGTCCCTAGCCGGTAACTCCCGGTACTATGCTACTCCCCAGAAGACGTCAAGCAGGGGGAAGGTCTAGGAGCTAAAATTTCCCCAGAAGGTTTGTTAGTCCTCCCCGATAGCAGGACATATCTACCTGAAGCAGTGGGAAGGCAATTAGTCAAAAGGCTGCACAACAGCACGCATATGGGCGGCACTAAATTAATAGAACTAATAAAAAGAGACATTTATTTCCCAGGTTTGTCTAAAATCAGCAAAACCATCACATCAAGATGTGAAATCTGTGCCAGATCAAAGAGGAGGTGTCCAAGCTCCTGTGGGAACTAGGCTCTGAGAGATGGAACCAGGGGAGCACTGGGAGATAGACTTTACTGAAATAAAGTTGGGAAAATATGGGTATAGGTATCTCCTGGTGCTGGTAGATACGTTTTCAGGATAGGCAGAAGCCTACCTGACTAAAAATGAAACAGCCATGGTAGTAGTTAAGAAGCTGATAACAGAAATCATTCCGAGATTCAGGCTTCCTCTTAGAATAGGGTCAGATAATGGTCCAGCCTTCATAGTGCAGGTGACTCAACAATTGGCTAAAGCAATTGGAAACTGCACTGTGCATTTCAGCCCCAAAAGTTCAGGACAGGTTGAAAGGATGAACCGTACCTTGAAAGAAACCCTAACCAAGTTGGCTCTAGAGTCTGGTGAAAACTGGGTGAGTCTCCTACCTTTTGCCCTCCTTAAGGCCAGATGTACCCCCTACATGCAGGGCATTACACCCTATGAAATATTATTTGGCAGACCCCCACCCCTGTTGCCCAAGTTGGGTTTGGAAAAAATATCTGAATATGACAACCAATATCTTTTCTCTACTCTAAAGGAACTGGACCGGATTAGGAAAATGGTAAATTGAATGGTCCAAGAAGCCCACCCCCTCATCCATGTACTAACCCTCCTTTATTTCAGGCACAGCCTGGAAATCTAGTCTGGGTACAGAAGCTCCATGCTGGAACACTCAAGCCATGATGTACCGGCCTGTATGTGGTGATCCTCACAACAGCCATGGCAGTAAAGCCATGGGGAAAAGACACTGGATATATGCGTCCCAGCTAAAGGTCATCAGGTCCGGTATTGGGCACTCATAGGCAGAAAACTGGACAGTCACCAGAACAGAAGACCCCTTAAAGATCAAGATTCACTGAATGAGTTAAGACTAAGGGTGGGGAAGAGGGAGGGATATGGCAACAGCCTGGCAAATGAGTTTGCTACCCCTCTTGGTCATTAGCGTGTGCATCAACAGTTTTTGATTAACCTCCTATAACTGGAGTATTATAAGGACAAGGGACGGAAAGATTCTAAACGTCACTCAAACTACTGGGAAAAATCCCACCCTCTCTT
>JAQZBX010075273.1:0-14624 GCA_029593785.1 Cabassous unicinctus
TTAAAATAAAAGAAAGGATAACTCATTTTCTAGCCCAAAAACAGTTCTGAAACAGTTGATTACGTCCACAAAAGCTAAATTTTCTGGGTGGGATATTTTAGCCCATTAGAGGATCAAACTACTGTCTCATGAAATCTCCAGGCTGTGAACTTTAGAGAAGGGAGAATGGCTAAGTAGCTAAACAATACTCAATGATGCAGGCTTATCCTGGCTCAGACAATAGCACTATGTGGCCTTTTTCAAATGATTTAATCCCTGTCCCTTCTTCTAAAAAGAGCATCTGAAAAAGAAATACATGAATATTAGGCTTACCCCAAATGAAAGATGAAGTCAGTCCTCCTGAACTGATATTTCATCTGTGATATTATTTATCCCAATGTAGATCTCTTTTAAAAAATTTATTTACTACCCCCTCATTGTTTTTGCACTCGCTGTCTGCTCTCTGTGTCCATTTGTTGTGTGCTCTCTGTGTCTGCTTGACTTCTCTTTAGGAGGCACCAGGAACTGAACCCAGGACCTCTCCTGTGGGAGAGGGGCGCTCAATCACTTAAGCCACCTTGCTCCCTGCTTTGTTGTGTCTCTCACTGTCTTTCCTCTTTGTGTCTCCTTGTTGTGTCATCTTGTTGCGTCAGCTTGCCAGGCCTGCCCATCGCGCCAGCTCACTGTCTTGCTCGTCTGCTCCAGGAGTCACTGGGAACCGAAACCAGGACCTCCAATGAGGTAGGCAAGAGCTCAATCACTTGAGCCACATCTTTCCCCATTGTGGATCTTTTTAACTTGAACTCTCTAATTTAGCTATCTATCTTAGTCAAACCACCCAAATAATTACAAAGTATCTGTATCAATTTGAAATGTTGATTTACAATTTGGAAGTTCAATTTATATCAGATATTCTTTCCATTTTTTATTCTAATGCTTATAGATTTAAGATGCAGCCTTTCCAACATTTTACAGGTAAGAATATTTCATTGCATGATTTCTTTGTAACACTCATTTTAAATTGGTGTTTATGATGAATATTATTTGAGTATTTTGTGTCACCATTAGGCTGGTAATATCTCAAAATTAATTCTAATAGTAATAGCTCAAAGAAAAATTAGAACAGAATTAAAGCAGAAAAGTAATAAGCGTGACATAATGGAAAATTAAAACAATCGTGCATAGATTATTATCCAAAGTAACTCCAGTAATGCATAACTTGTAAAATATAATAGTAAGTTGTTTAATAAATTCAATATCGGGCATAAAGATAAGCAATAAGGAAAAATGTTTACCATATTTGAACTCATCATGTGGCCTGTGCCAACAGAAAACTAATTATACCAATTTTAAGTATTTGTGAAACCTTTTTTGGTCATGATGGGGACATAAAAATGATATTTATGGGGGGATAAAAAAAATAAAAAATAAAACTTTTTAAAAATGATATTTATAAGGGTAACAATAAATTTGCTTAAGGATGAGACTGCAAAACAGCAATGCCTCAGTTAATGAGGGAATTATGATGTGGGCAAAATGTACTAAATAAGATGATTCTTTTTTCCTGATAACTAAAGCTTAATAACTTTTTTTAAAAATTTTGTCAAGTTTTAATTGAAGCCCTTTTCAATAAATCACAGATGATTCACAAGAAGGATGGTAGAAAAAGCACGTTTATTTGAAACCTTCCCTAATGACCAATTAAATGAATTAAAGTAACAAAAAATTTAAATAAAACAATCTCTACTGACACTAAAAAAGTCCCAACCTTACACACAAAATATAGAGAATGTTTATGAACTATATATATCTGTGACAGTTGGAAATCCTTTTATGAATCCCAAAAAGAGAAGGATTATGTTTTTAACTAATCCATTCCTGTGGGTGTGAGATGCTTTTGATTAGGCTACGTCAATGAGGCGTGAGCCAGCTTGGGTCTCTGCCCTCTTGCTGGGGTTGATATAACGGAGACACACGGGAAAAGAGAGCTGGAGCTCATATTATTTTGATTGTACCATGAAAGAGAGGTCTCCAGATTCGCTTACAGCTGCACAAAGGCAGAGAAGCCCTGAGAGACAGAGAGGAGGCCCGGAAAGAGACAAGCCCTATTCCTCGTTGCCCACAGCTGAGCTCCAGGAGACGGTAGATTCTGGAGGGGAAGGCAGAGACTTCAGCAGAGGTCACCCACCATCTTGATCCACCACGTGGCAACACACCACTATTACCAGTAGGTGACTGGTGAGAAAGCATCTCTGATGGTGCCTTGATTTGGACATTTCACAGCCTTGGAACAGTAAGCTTTTACTGCAAATAAATCCCCTTTATAAAAGCCAGCCCATTTCTGGTACTTTGCATTGGCAGCCCTGTGGTGAACTAAAACAATATCATTCAGGCTAAATTAACACAGATAATAGAGCCAACCCATCATTTTCCATTTAAAGAGCACCTTGCGGCATTGCCAAAGGGAGCAGGGAAAGCTCTCAAGGTTACCACTGAACTCTCAGCTCCAAAAACCTATAACCCAGCAAATGGTCAGGGTACAAAATCACAGCAAGCCTCGACGTTTCCCTCCACAGATCAACAGTGAAGAAAAAGTGAGAGAACACACTACTATATATATACATAGTCGATTCTTGTTATTTGCTATAGTTATGTTCTGTAAAGTCTCTGTGAATACTGAATTGGCTGAATTATCGAATATTGAACTATTGCCCCAATGAGAAACACTGGGTTGGATTTCTGTGAGCCTCTGGTCACAAATTTCCTCAACTGAGCAAATCAGAACCATATTTTTAGTGTGTGTTTCTCTCTAAAGATATCTTTTGCTTGCTACTTCAATTTCCGTACAGTGATTCCTTCAATGGGTCTTTGCTTTACCAGCCTTTTAGAGATTGCCCCCAATTTAACCCCATCTGGAAACAGTACCTTTGCCTTCAGAACACTTTATTTTTTTATTTTTTCTATTTTTGAAATCTTTATTTGGTTCCCTTGATCTAGGTATTTATCTTTTCACCATTGCCTCAATCTGTTGATTATACCTTGGTGACAAAGCAACATTTAAACAAACCTCCGAACAAAAACTTTAAGCCAGTTTAATCATAAATCATAGTGGAGGGGCAGGTCATTAGAGCTCATTGGGCGTTGATTCATTAACATTCAACTCGCGGCCAGCAGCAAGATAGCTGGTGCCCGAAGGAAAATTATCTAATACGCATTCTCTCTGAAAGGCACATCACAGCCTTCCAGCACTTAGGAGCACAAGGCAGTACTAGCACTTCACAGGGCACTCAAAATTTTCACCACTCTCTGCATATGTATGAATCACTATGATAGCACCACAAATATTGCTTTGGGGTGTATAAATAAATTTTAGCCAGTAGGCAATTTCACAAATAGATAATCTTGTGAATAATGAGGATTGAGGATTATTCTTCAAATCTGTTTTCCTAAACTGAGATACGGCCTTGATGACAGCACAATTTTCAACTGTGAATCAGGGCCTGTGCTAGAAAGAAAGCAGCATTCCCACCAAGAAAATAAAAAGGCAGTCCTCTGCCAGAGATCATTTTATTACAACTTTTACCAAAGAACATGGCTTAGCAAGAAGAGGGAGATAATCTGTTTTGAAAACAATATTCCATCTCAACTGTCATCACAACAGGGCACACCAAAATTATTTGGCCCATTGACAGGGATTGAAACAAATTCAGAGAAAAATTATAAGGAAGTAAAATTTTCAGACCATGGCTTTATACCCACCCATGGCTCTCAGTCTGCAAAGATATAAAAAAAGAATGAATGCTACCGTCTCCTGGCCATCCTACTCAATTTCTAAGTGGGGGATACAAAAAACAAAAACACAAACCTAATTAGAGCTGCATTCAAAGATGAAGGAAGAAAAAAAGACTTGGGACTTACACAAAAATTCTGGAAGTGTTGCGGCAGACGGAATGAAACCCAAGCAGCACTCTTGAGGGGATGGAAGAACGAAGTTTTATTACGCATGGGCCCAGAGGAGAATTCAGTCTCCAAATTCTGAGCCCCGTGTCTCGATTTTCATAAGTTTGTATAGGAGCTCTAAGCGGAACTCTAAGCGGGCAAATTCCTAAGCAAGCGGGCAGGCAAGGTTACAAAAGCAAAAGAGCAAGGTCAGCTTATCTTCCTAAAGCACAGGGCTGTTAGGGAGGAAGAGCCATTATCTGTTTAGAGTTGTAAATTTCAGTTCAAAGGGGCAGGTGGGGAGTGCTTATCTTCCTAGATGTGGACTCCATGGAGAAAAGGGGAGGAGGGGAGAAAGGGACCGAGGGAAGTTTACTTTCCTAAAGCTGTGGGGTTAGGGTCCCAGCACTTCTCTTATCAGAAGAAAAATTTTTTAAAGGAGCACTATTTAAAATAGGAGGTGAAGATATAACTTGGGAATATTTGTTTCAGAATACAAAACAAATTAGGGTAAAACTACTTCAACCTTTCAGATAAACATGGACTTCACAAAATAGGTCATCTAAAACTCAATGAGAATTAGGGGGAAAAAAATCTGGCAAGGCTAAGGAGAGAAATTCAGGAGAAAATAAAATAAATAGTGTGACCAAATTTAAAAATGAAATTCATATCAATATTGAAAAAGAATTCTACAAAGTTCTTTGCAGATGAAACTTTTCTGCAAAGGAAAAAGAAACAAGCTGACGGCAGACTTCTTCACAACTTTAGACTCTAAAAGACAAGGGAACAATATCATATCGACTGACGAACTTGTACTTTTGGACAGTGTGGTTTTAAAAAAAGTCAAGAAACAACACTGGACTTTTTAATAATGGAAAAGACTCTTCTGGGAAGCCCTC
Organism: Cabassous unicinctus; assembly: GCA_029593785.1. Lineage (NCBI taxonomy): Eukaryota > Metazoa > Chordata > Mammalia > Cingulata > Chlamyphoridae > Cabassous > Cabassous unicinctus. Next base: position 4,818 of record JAQZBX010075273.1, read on the forward strand.
TGCCTGAATGTTAGTCTGTTTTTGAGGTATAGTTTCTGAAATTTCTTTCCCACAGCTACAATGGCTCAAGAGAGCAGCATTCCTCTTTAGACATTTGCAAAGAGAATTCACACGGCAAAGAGTAACATCTCGGAAAAGCTCACGTTTCACAAATTTGTGGAATAACAAAGAGGATCAAAAATACTCCCGCTAATGAAATGGGATGGTGGGGTGGAGTGGTTAAGATCACACACTCTGCAGCAAGCCTGCTTTGTCACTTATTAGCTAAGAGGCTGTTTCAGTTTCCTAGGCTGCCCAAGCAAATACCATGAAATGGGTCGGATTAAACTATGGAAATTTATTCATTCACGGTTTGAGGCTGGGGAAAAGTCCAAATCAAGGTGTCATCAAGACAATATTTTCTTTGCAAAGACGATGTGTTCTGGGCTGGCTGCTGGCAACTTTGGCCCTTGTCACATGGAAGGCACATGGCAGCCACTCCTGACCTGTCTATTTTCCTCCAGGTTCTGATGAATTTCAGCTTCTTGCTTCCATGGCTTTCTCTTTCTGTGTCTGAATTTCATTACACTCATAAAAGACTCTAGTAATAGGATTAAGACCCATCTGGATTGGGCTAGGTCACACCTTAACTGAAGTAACCTCATCAAAATGTCCCACGTACAATGGGTTCACACCCACAAGAATGGGTTAAATTTAAGAACGTGTTTTTCTGGGGTACATAGAGCTTCAAACCACCACAGCTGTCAAGTCACTTAATACCTTTTTTGTGCCTCAATTTCTTCATCTGTAAAATGAGGATCATACTAGTATCTGGTTCATAGCTTATGTGAGAACTAAAAGAGTTAATATCTGTTAAGCCTTTGGAACACAGCATGGCACATAATAGTGCTAAATAAGTAGTTATTGTTATTATACAGGTGGTAACCTTTGTCCTTTAAAGACTGGACTTGGAGAATCTGCTCAGCAATGATGGTCATATCACCTCTGACTATCGGTTTTAGTTTCCTCAGGGCAAAAGCAAATACCATGCAATGGGTTGCCTTAAACAATGGGAATTTATTGGCTCATGATTTTGAGGCTAGGAGAAGTCCAAAATCAAGGTGTCACCAAGGTGATGCTTTCTTCCTGAACACTGACATTCTGGGGCTGCCTGCTGGTGGTCCGTGGTCCTCTGTCAGATGGTAACACACAAGGGGGCTTCTCCTGGCCTCTCCCTTCTCTTCTGGGTTCCACTGACTCTCAGCTTCTGGCGCCTCCCTCTGACTTTCCTGACTTTCACTCTGCTTCTAGTAGAGGACTCCAATAATCCAGATTAAAGGCCAACCTGATTCATTTGGGCCACACCTTAACTGAAGTAACATCATGAAGAGATCTTACGTACAATGGGTCCATACCCACAAGAATGGATTAAATTTAAGAATATGTGTTTCTGGAGTACATAGCTCCAAACCACCACAATGTCCTAACCTAGACTAATATGAACCACCAATGAGATATGAACTGGTGCAAGGAAGCAGATGTATGGATGACATAGAAAAAGAAAATGATCAGGAAACACAGAATAGAGTAGGACCCTGGCTAATACCTGTAAAGATATGCCAGGCTTAGGGTTTCATCAATGCCTACTGCAATATAATAGCTTATTAACTCTGGAGCCATGCATAAGCATTCATTCCAAAGTATCAATTATATAATGGCTTCAAAAAGTTTTGAGTCAATTAATTTCTACCAACATCATTAAAAAGCAGTAGCCAGAACTGTGGATCTGGCTTGTGCAGTCAAAAACCTTGGGCGCTATAAGTATAACCCCATGTATCAGTCATCCAATGGGGTGCCAATGTAAAGTACCAGAAATCTGTTGGCTTTTATAAAGGGTATTTTTCTGGAGTAAAAGCTTACAGTTACAAGCCCATAAAGAGTCCAACTCAAGTTGCTCTGTCACCAAAGTCAGTTGCCACAAGTTGAAGCAAGATGGTCGCTGATCTCTGCGAGGGTTCAGCCTTCCCCTCTGGGCTTCCTCTCTCTCAGCTGCGGGCTGGCAGAGGGCTTGTCTCTCAAGGCTTCCTCTCTCTCCTGGCATAGGGCTCATTTCTTTCCCAGCCTTCTATATCAGTCTCAGCTGTCTGTCCTCTTCCCAAGGTCAGCTGCAAACTATCAGGCAAATGGCTCATCTCTCCCTGGGGCTCCAGGATCAAAAATGACAGAGCTCTCTCTCTCTTCCCATGTGTCTATCTCCAGTGAGTTTCCATTTTATAGCAGACCCACCAAGGGGGTGGTGACTCAACCTGAGTCACGCCCTACTGATGTGGTCAATCAAAGAAAGCCCTCAAAGCAATCTTAACAGGTAATCTAATCAAAGGCCTCTCAACTGACTTTGGTATAACCAAAGGGTATCACACCCAGAGAAATAGATTCATCTACAATAATCTTTCTCTTTGGGGGATTTATAAATAATCTCGAACTGTCACACCCCATTAACACCAACTAACATTTACTAAGTACTTACTCTGTGCCACTAACTTTTCTATTTTGCATATATTAATTCATTTAACTCTCACAAAAATTCTACAAGATGGATTCCAGTATACATAACTGCACTCCTTACAGAAATGTCTTATTCCTGTATCGGTGGGTTTGCTCAGCCTGGGTGCCCCAAAAGCATAATATGAGACAAAGGTTTGCATGTAGCTGGTTTACTTGGGACGTGATCTTGTAGATGGGGTCAAGAGTGAGGACCAAAGGAGTAGAACAAGAAAGGGGGGAAAGACCAACACAGAGATACAATATTGAGTTGCCCAATGTTTTGAGTAACCAGTGCTTGATCTTGCTGAGACCTTCTGAGGACCTTTATAAAATGTGTCTTAGAATTGTCCAACTGGTGGACAAGAAGGGGAAGAAGTGATTCATCAACTTCCATTCCCCATTGGTCAAGGATGCCGTCATGGGCACTAACTGTGTCCCACTTCATGTGTGAGTGTTATGAGGATTCTCACAGGTGTCCATACCTCCTGGGGCAGAAAGCAAGAGGTATGGAGGCTTCAGGTTTGAAGGCTCCAGGTTTGTCTGATTGGACCTGGCTAAAGTTGGCCAAAGTCTGCTGGTCTGCTCGCCACACCAACGGCCGAAGCAAGAGGTGAGACAAAGAGGATTTTCATTTGATAGAATGAATAACTCATTCTTTATCCTGGTAATTTCTCTGGGATTGTTTTGACTTGTTTCAATCAGGAGAACATGTCACTATGTCAAGAAATTGGACATGAAGAGTAAGAAAATATCTTACTCCAAGGCCTAAAAAAATGCAGAAGGTGACATTGGATGCATGACATAAAGTCACAACTTTCAACTAGCATTTTCTTCTTAAAAGAATTAAGGAAAAGACAGCATTTTAATTGCTTCTAATGCAATTGGAATTGGTAGATCTATATAGTAGGCAAGGAATAGAGTTTCTATTTTGTAATTACATATCATCATAAATAACTGGACTCAATGGGTTGAAACAATAAAGTACAATCAGAGCGACGTTTTCCAGTGTATCACCACTCTCACTAGGTGCCTCAAGTCAAGTTCTGTAACATCTAACAATAAAATAAAGATGCTTCAAACAGTGGTAGAAACGGTAAGAATTTTTTAAAATCTATTGCTCCATCTAGGCATTAACTTCTGAATGATAAACAATTATGTATAACCTGACTTTAAGTGCTCCAGGTGAAAGAAATTTTCCAGTCTCCAAAAGGTTGTGTTCTATGGTGGTAAGGCCATATAAAAACAGTCAGCCCTGGTAAGTTGGAAATCATTGTTAAATTAGCCAGATTTTACTTTTTCTGGATAATCATTCAAGGACAAAGTTGTTCTCAGGATTGGGAACTCAGAAAAAGCCACAGAACTTTATCACGGTTTCCTTCTATGCTGATTCCTTGACTATGTAGCCTTCTCAAGCAACATCTGACTTGGGAATGCAAAGGCAGTCTTTTGAAAATGCATACAGCAGATTTATGAGCATTTATTTCTAAAAATAATTAACAGTAAGCCAGATGCAAGGGTCTTTTCACTTGGATCTCATCTCTAAAGCTGAGAAGCGTACATTTTTAAATATAGGGTCTGTAATGAGCTGAATGCTTGGTAATACCACTAATAATAGCTAACATTTGTTCTGCTCTTACTCCATAACCAGGCACTGGGGTATGTGCTATGATTAGATACTCACTTTATGTTCACAAAAAGACTATGAGGTAGGCATTCTCACCCTATTTTAGAGAAGAGGAAACTGAAAGAGTGTCTGAATGACTTGCTCCATGTAGCCCATTCTAGGTAGGAAATAATAATATATAATAATAACAAATGTCCTGATCAAACCCAGTTCTATTTCGGTCCAAAGTCCATGCTCTTATTAACCACTACACAACATTGCTTTAGTTGCCTTGGATTTTACACAAAGAATCTTAATAGATGCTCTCTCTGAGGTTTTTTATCATATAGCCAGGTCAGTCAATATTTTATAGATCTGCCAAAGCTTCCCTTTGCTTTACTTTTCAAGTCATGTTCAGGTCCACATTTTCTCGGTTAAGCTTAGCACAACATTCTTTCACTTTTGCCTTTTGTCTTTCCCAGAAGATAGATGATACCCTGTGATATAGATGGAAACATTACATCATTGTTTCATAAAGTTGCTTGTATATCTGCAACTTTACACTATCATATAGATTACATATTCTATTTTTGTGTGACTTACTTTGAAACTCTACTACAAACAAAAAGCCTCTCAGACAGAGTTCAACTGTATAAGGTTATGTGTCCTCAGAATGACCTCACCGAAAAACAATGGCATGTGATGACGCTTAGCTTGCCCTTTCATAAAATGCCCCCAATTCCAGCCTACTGAGCTGTCCCATGGCTAAAGTGTTTTCATAATGATGCGACGTTGCCATTACCAAATACTAAAATCTGAATAACAATTTGTCCTAACGATATTCTACCTTCTGACTTTTAACATTAATGTTCCTTTCTCTACTATCAGAAAACTTCAGCACCTAATTCTTAAACTTAAATTCTTAGGACTCTGACATTTTCTCTGCATTTGCTATCTGCTATCCCCTGCTCTTGATTCCTTTCTATTTTCCTCTCTTTTGATTCATTTTTCTGTTATCTTCTTACTAATTTTTTAGCTTTTGCATAGACTAAACATATCAATCTCTTTTTTTCCCCCAGTATAACATGATTTCAGATGTTTGACATATCAGGTTTTCTACTCACTAAATAATGAGATATTACCATTATACTTTATTTTTTTCATTTTTATTTATGATTTGTTCTCTGTCTACTTTAAAACAGAATTTTCTTGGGTTCATCTGTCAAAGTGAACATTTGTGCTAAGTTGGAGGAGCTCTGTGTGGTGCTGTCATACACTATGTTACTTTGACTTTTTATCATTCAGTTGAAATCAAAGGAAATTTTTGTTGAAACCTTTTAGTTGAGAAATGAAATCAAATAATAGCTTGTGAATTTCCTCCTGGTATAATTAAAAGAACATACATATATTTTTATTTGTGGATCTAACTAAATATTCAAACTTTCTACAAAATGTGATAAGTAGCATTTCATTTTTCAGTATCTACCATTGATTCATTTGTATGTTTGTTACACTAGGAATCTAAATTGTGATAGGTTAGTTGGAACATCTAGGAGTATGTGGGAAAAAATGGACATTTATACTAATTTTTATCCACTTTCATCCTCTTTGTCGTCTTCATGACTTGATTCAATGTGTCTTAAGATTAGCTATTTTTTTTAATGGAATTGTTGTGGTAAATTGCATCACCAGCTCCAATCCTACACCCTGCACTAGCCGTGCTCTTTTCCATGTGATTCTGCAGTTTGTCCCACTGAAAAAGTGGAATATATTTTCCTACCCCTTGACTTTGGGTTTGGCCATGATTTGCTTTGACCAATATTTTGGAAAAGATGATGTGCCAGTTCTGCTCTTAGACTTACACTTGTTCTCTTGTTTTCTACCATTTCCATGAGAAGAACATGCATAGAAAACCCTGCTGGTTCCAGAGGAAGACGAGAAATTCATGGAGCAAAGCCACCCAGCCAGCTACCCCAGCCAAAGCACCCAACCCCCATCTACCCATGCATGAGCAAAATAAATGCTTGTTGTTGTAGGTCACAGCATTTTGTGGTGGTTGGTTATGTGACACTTTTGTGACAATAGCTAACTGATATAGATATTTCTAGGATTAAAATGTGCTAGTATTAGCAATCACTTAGTTTAATTTCTTGGCTGCTAAACAACAGGTATATATTGGCTCATGGTTTTAAAGCTAGGAGAAGTCCAAAATCAAGGCATCATCAAGGCGCTGCTTTGTCCCAGAAGCCTGTGGCACTGGGGCTGGCTGTGGCAATCCTTGGCCATTGGCTTTCTGCCACATGGCAATGCACATGGTGGCCTCTCTAGATTCTCTGGGTTCTATTGACTTCCAGTTTCTGGCTACTCCCTGTGGCTTTCTCTCTGTGTCTGAATTACATTCTCTATAAAGGATTCCAGTAATAGGATTAAGACCCATCCTGATTGAGTTGGGCCACACCTTAACTGAAGTAACCTCATCAAAAGGTCCTATATACAATGAGTTTGCACCCACAGGAATGGTTTAAGAACATGATATGGGAACTCTGTATTCTATGCACTATTTTTCTGTAAACCTACAATTTCTCTAATAAAAAATATTAGCTTCAAAAAATATATATAAGAACATGTTTCTCTGGGATATATATCTCCAAGCCACCATATCAGTTATACTGGATTTAAATATATTCACCACATAGCAATCATATACCAATCAAAGTCTGGAAGGCTCCATTACTCCACTACATCTACATAAATGCCCCATTTTAAGAAAAATAAAGGTTCAAAATCTAAATTTCGCTCTATACAATAGGTACTGCCAGTTGCTTAGTTCACCTAAAGAACAGTTATAAGAAACAATTATATATAGCTTATATATATATATATATATATGCAATTATATATAGACTACAGACTATGATCCACTTTACCAAAAGAAGTTTTAAAAGTCACATTTCAGGACTATGGTTGCATTTAAGAAAGGCAGACCTGAGACACAATCTTTGAAAGGGATGATAACTTATTTCAAACATATTCATTGCATGACTAATACCGTCACTTGTCAATTAATTTTGGATGATTCCTTTTATTTTTCTAATGCCACAACAAGTTGTTGGGTTTTTTTAAGAAAATTCATTTGGGTCAATCCCAAAATTTTAACCAGTATAATAGCATGCTTAATTTTATTTTTGCATTCCACAGCCCTTGATAATAGCAAACTAATTTCTGTTGCTGCATTTGATAAAAATATGCTGATGGAACTCATATTTCACATCATTGACTATAATGAGCTATTTTATCAAACTGTCTTTATGACAGTATTATAGAGAAAATGATAAATTTACTAATTTATTCCGTTGAGATTTCATTTGAAAATATTAAAAGAAAGGAAAAGATCAATGGAGTCAGGTAAAATGGGCTTTTATCAAATGGTATGTCTGGGTCTATATGAAACAATAGCCCTAAACATTCTTACCCTTAATGAAATGCTAACATTAAATAAGGGTTGATTAATTATCACTTTTCCTAAAATTCTGCAGAATAAATATGTAGCTGTGAAATGCTCTAATGTGAACACATATGAACTGTGTTTATTCAAAGTCAGTTTAATTTCTGCCATGGTTTTATGTGGAATTGGCTTTTTTATCACCTTGTTGGGATCTTTAATTTTTACTACACTTATTAATTTAGAAATTATCGGTAAGTAGTTATATAAATTAATGAGAGTTACTAATAACTGTGTGACATTTCAAAACAGCTTTGGAATAACTAGAAACTGTAGTGTATTAGATCTCTTTCAGGGACCCTGAAGAACCATTCAGCATAGATGGTGTTGATGATCTTGATGCACAATCACATATACAATAATATGCTAAAAATGTCGCTTTTTCCAATCATTGCACTCTACAGAGTTTATGCTCTCTGAATTACCAACAGTATTAACCCGGAATAGGTCAGCTCTTCCATGGTCTGGATACACAAGCCTCAAGCATTATATGACCATGATAGTTTGCTTGGGAATCTTTTCTTGACAGAAATTCAGTTTATTAGGGTTTTTTTCCACTAACAAACCATCAACAATAAAAAATAGTTCTTCTAATAAAGCATTTAATTCGATCTCTTTTTGAGAGCTTCATTCTATTGTGAATGGCTCTTATCTGTAAGAAAATATATAAATATTATAAGGTACTTTAAGCAACAACTATGTTCTCGATAAGTGTTCACAGAAAAATGCAGTGACACTATCAGAGACTGTTTCTTTCCCTTCTCATAGTTGCCATTTCTAAGGGTTCCCACCTACCAGGCACTAAAACTGAAAGTTTCTCTCAATCAAATTAATAACTATTTATTAATTGGATAATGAATAATAAAAGAAGCCATTAAGATTAGAAGAACATAACATTCTTAATGGAAGCTGACACATGTACAATGAAACTATAATTTATGAAAAACCTACATCTTCCTTTAATAAATAGTGGAAAAACAGTTTGAAGTTCAGAATTTTTGTGCTGAATGCCAATATCCTCTGAGGCTGTCTTGTTTGCAAAAAGATATTTCCTTGAAAATAAGATGTTTTATTGTAGATGTATTTTTTTCTGCCATTTCAAACAATTAACTGTTCTTTAAAATAATAGTAAAAAGGGAATCTTTGATCTTACCTGTACTCCATGAGTGGCCTGCTATTTGTACAATCTTCAAAACAGTGCTACAGTGGTTAATGAGTCTATATTTCATCACAAAATACCTAATCATCTCAAAATAATAACTAACAATTATTGAGTGACTATTACGTTCCAGGAGCCAAGAATTTTCTTTGTATTACCCTATGTATTCCTCACCACAGCTGTGTAGGATGTGGTTATAATATCCTAGCTGCTAAAACAAATCCCGTGAAATGGGTTGACAAATAAAGGGAGTTTCTTGGCTCACGGTTTTGAGGTGGCAGTAAGGCGATGCTTTCTCCCCGCAACACTGTGGTGTGTTGGGGCTGGCTCCTGGCAATCCTCGGTCCTTGGCTTTTCCATCACATGACAGTGGACATGGCAGCATCTTCTCCTTTCACTTCCAGGTTCCACTGACTTCCAGCTTCTGGCTGTTTCCCATAGCTTCCTCTCTCTCTTGCTTTTTCTCTCTCTAACTTTCGCTCTGCTTATAAAGGACTCCAGGAAACCAGATTAAAGCCCAACCTTATTCAGTTGGGTCATACCTTACCGAAAGTAACATCTCGAAAAGATATTTACGATGGGTCCACACCCACCAGGATGTGGACAAAGACCAAGAACATATCCATACTGGGGTGCACAATTCAATCCACCACAGGCCACAATCTGGACCTCCAAAAGACATGTGCCTTCTACGTGCAAAATTCATCCATCACGACATCTCAAAAGCCTTAAGCCATTTTAGAGCAATGCTAAGTACAAAGTCTCATCAACATCAGTTAAGGGCATGGTCCGTCTTGGGGCAAAATTCCTCTGTTTCTGGTCCTATGAAACCTAAAAAATGAGTTATTGTTCCCAATAAGCAATGGAGGGACAGGCATAGGATAGACATTCCCATTCCAGAAGGAAAAATTGGAAGAAAAACAGAGATCACAGGTCCCAAACAAGTCCAAACCCGTCATGGCAAACTCCAATAGATTTCAAGGTCTGAACATTGATTATTTTTTTTTTTTTTTTTTTTTT
>JAQZBX010075274.1:0-14623 GCA_029593785.1 Cabassous unicinctus
ATTCTTTTTTTTTTTTTCCTCAATTTCATTTAGTTCTGCTCTGATCTTTGTTATTTCATTCCTTCTGCTTGCTTTGGGAATAGTTTGCTGTTCTTTTTCTATCCCTCCAGCTGTGTAGTTAAGTCATTGATTTTAGTTCTTTCTTTTTTTTTAATGTTAGCATTGAGGGCTATGAATTACCCCCTCACAGCTGCCTTTGTTGCACCCCATATGTTCTGATATGTTGTGTTCTCATTTTCATTCGTCTCGAGATGTTTATTGATCTCTCTCACAATTTCTTCTTTGACCCACTGATTATTTGAGTGTTTTGTTTTATCTCCATATGTTTGTGAATTTTCCCTTTTTCCACCTTTTGTTGATTTGCAAATTTATTCCAGTATGATCAGAGAAAATGCTTTGTATAATTTGTCTCATTGAATTTATGGAGATCTGCTCTGTGACCCAATGTATGGTCTATCCTGGAGAAAGACCCATGAGCACTTGAGAAAAATATATAACCCACTGAGTTTGGGTGCAATGTTCTGTATATTTCTGTTAGGTCTAGCTCATTTATCATATTGTTCAAGTTCTATGTTTCCTTGTTCTTCTGTCTCATTCTGTCTAATGATATGAGTGGTGTGTTGAAGTCTCCAACTATTATTGTAGAGACATCTATTTTTCCCTTCAGTTTTGCCAGTGTTTGCCTCATGTAATTGGGGCATCCTGGTTAGGGTGCATATACATTTATGATTGTTATTTCTCCCTGGTGAAATGCCCCTTTTATTAATATATAATGTCCTTCCTTGTCTCTAATAACAGTTTTGCTTTTAAAGTCTATTTGATCCGACATAAGTATTGCTATTCCAGCTTTCTTTTGGTTACTGCACGCGTGGAATATCTTTATCCAGCCTTTCACTTTCAATCTATTGGTATCCTAGGGTCCAAAGTGAGTCTCTTGTAGACAGCATATAGATGGCTCATATTTTCTTACCCATTCCGCCAGTCTTTGTCTTTTGATTGGGGCGTTTAATCCATTAACATTTAGTGTTAATACTGTAAAGGCAGTTCACCTTTGGGTTTTATCTGTCATATTTTCACCACTCTTTTTATATTTCGGTTGCTTTTACTGATATAATCTTCATTTCTAGACTCTCTTCCAAGCCTCTCTCTTCTGTCTTTTCTTTTCAGGCTGCAGCACTCCCTTTAGTATTTCCTGCAAAGCCGGTCTCTTGGTTACAAACTCTCTCAGTTTCTATCTGTGAGTATTCTAAACTCGCCCTCATTTTTGAAAGACACTCGGGAAGCGGATATAGTTCAAGTTGTTGGGCACCCATCTACCATATGGAAGGACCCGGATTCGATCCCCGGGACATCCTTGTGAAAAAAAAAAAAAGGCGAGCAGGCAAGCCGGGCCTGCGTGGCGACAGGCCTGTGCAGCTAGCCACAGGCCCACGCAAACGCGTGGCCAGCCAGGCCCGCCAAGCAACACAGCAAGATGATGACGCAACAAAAGAGAGACGTAGGGGAGAGCCAAGGCGAGATGCGCCAGAAACTGAGGTGGCGCAAGTGACAGGGTGCCTCTCTCCCACATTGGAGGTCCCTAAGATTGAATCCCGGTGAAGCTTAGAGGAGAAAAATGAGAAGAGAAGGCAATAAACAGACACAGAAGATCACCCAGCGAATAGACACAGACAGCAAGTGGTGGGGGGTGGGGGGACACTCATAGAACTGTACACCAAAAAAGAAAAAAGAAAAGTCAATTTAAAAAAAAAAGAAAAAGACAATCTTGCTGGCTATAAGATTCTTGGCTGGCAGTCTTTCTCTTGTAGTATCTTAAATATGTTATACTACTGCCTTTTTGCCTCCATGTTTTCTCATGAGAAATCAGCACTTAATCTTATTGAGTATTCCTCGTATGTGATGCATCACTTTTTTCTTGCTGCTCTGAGAATTCTCTCTTTGTCTTTGGCATTTGACATTCTGATTAGTATGTGTCTCGGAGTAGGTCTATTCAGGTTTATTTGGATGGGAGTACGTTGTGCTTCTTGGGCATGGATATCTATGTCTTTCAATAGGGTTGGGAAATTTTCTACCATTATTTCTTCAGATATTCCTTTTGCCCCTTTTCCCTTCTCTTTGTCTGGGACACCCATGACACATACGTTTGCACGTCTCTAGCTGTCATTTAATTCCCTGAGATCCTGTTCAATTTTTTCCATTCTTTCCTTTGTCTGTTCTCTCTGATCCTTTCTTCTCCCTCCTCAAATTTGGTGTTATATGCCTCCAGTATATGTCATCTGGAGGATTATCTCGTTCATTTGACTGGGCCATAACTTCCTGTTTCTTGGTATGGATTGTAATTTTTTGTTGGTGTCTTGGTATCTGGCTTAATAGATGTCTTTATTCTGAGCGCAGTTTCTCTCTTTAGGTTAAGGCTTTCTTACTCTTTTTCCCTTGCTGTTTGTGTAGTAGGAGCCGAGGATGTAGTTGGTACTGTAAGCTCTGGATGCTGAAGCTGCCTGTGTTGCTCAAGGAACCGATAAAACTTCTCCCACCTTTCTCCTCTTCCAGGATTAGGGATGGAACTGCAGCCATGTGTTGTGATCCAAGCCTGAAGGCCAAGATAATCTAATTGCCTGGAAAGAGTGATGAAGCTTCATGCCCCTTCCTCCCCTGCCTGGGGCAGGGGTGGAGCTTCAGGTGTGGGCAGCAAACTAAGCCATGTGGATCAATAGGGGAGTGGATATAGCTCAAGTGGTTGAGCACCTGCTTCCCATGTACGAGGTCCTGGGTTTGCTCTCTCGCACCTCCTAAAAAACAATTAACAAAACCCAGCTCTCATTGGGTAGCAAATGTAGCTCAGTGGTTGGCCACAGTTGCCCAGATAGACTGACATAGCACCGGCTTCCCTCCTCCCCTGCCAGGTTTCGGAGTGGACCCTCCGAAGTGCCCAAACAACTAAAGCATGTGGGCCGAAAGTGCCTGCAGTTGCCCTGAGAGGCTGAGAGAGTACTGTTCCTTCTGCTCTTTAAGGGAAGGAGATGGAACCACAGGCACCCAACAAACCCGTCTGTGCGCCTAAAAGCACCTGCAGTTGCCCAGAGAGGCTGAGGAAACACTAGTCCCCCACTATCCTATTGGGGAGTGAGGGTGGCGCACAGTCCAGTCTGTGTAGGCTGAAAGTGCAGTTGCCCGGAGAGGCTGAGGAAACACTAGTCCCCTCCTATCCTGTTGGGGGTTGGGGGTGAAGCCACAGGCACCCAGCAGTCCATTCTGTGCTGGCCAAAAGTGCCTACCTTTGCCTCGAGAGACTGAAGAAACAGTAACCCCCTCCTTTCCTTTTGGGAGGTGGGGGTGGATCCACAAGTACCCAGCGGTCCAGTCTGTGCAGATCGAAAGTGCCTGCTGTTGCTGAGAGAGGCTGAGGAAACACAGCTCACCTCTTATCATATTGGGGGGTGGGGATGGAGATACAGGTGTCTGACTATTCATTCAACCTGTGGTTGCCCAGAGAGGCTGGGAAAACACTGCTCCCCTCTTGCCCTGTCAGGTGAGAGTGGAGCCACAGACACTCAGCAGTCCAGTTTCTGGCCAAAAGCGCCTGCAGTTGCCCAGAAAGGCTAAGGAAACACCTCGCCTCCAATCCTATTGGGTGGTGGGAATGGAGATGCAAGTGTCTGAGTGTCCTGTCTGTGTGGGCTTGAAAGTGCCTGCAGTTGCCCAGAGAAACTGAAGAAACACCAGCTCCCTCCTATCTTTGGGGGTGGTGTGGGGATGGAATCTAGGGTGCTAAACAGACCAGTCCGTGTGGGCCAGAAGCACCTGCAGTTGCCCGGAGAGGCTGGTGCAGGTCCCGCCAGCTTTCTCCCTGCCAGAGGTGGGGCTGGAGCCCCTAGGCTAGGGCTGCAGTCCAATCTGGGTGGAAAGAAGCTCATCCTTACTGTCACTGTGATTTTCAATCAGCCCTGCTTCCCCTCATGCCAAGGGTGGAGTTAAAATGGTGGCTGACCTCTTTCTGACTTAGGTTCAAACTTTAGCTGTTCTTAGGATTATACTTTAACCAGCAGCTGAAGTAGGTGCCTGACCATCTCTTCCTCCCGTTTTTGGGAAATGGAGCTTCCAGCTCCAGCTATGGAATAGCTCCCGAGGTGGCTAGTGGAGGATGGACACCAGCCTCTGCTGTGTGGAGTCCTCATGAATCTTCACTGCAGATGGGCAGTCTCCTCCTTTCATCTTCCAAGGATGTTGCAGGATGCTCTTCTGGTCTCCTGGCCCCCCCCCAAACAGGTGCTTTAGATAGTTCTGGGTGATTACTTAGTGCCCTGTAGGATGAGCTGATTCTTGGAGCTCCTTATTCTGCCACCATCTTGCCCCCAGCCTTTCCCTCATTTTTGAGAGACAGTTTTGCCAGATAAAGAATTCTTGGTTGGCAGTGTTTTATCTTCAGCACTTTAAATATATCACCCCACTACCTTCATACTTCCATGGTTTCTGATGAGAAATTGGTACTGATGGAGGTTCCCTTTTACATGACATGTTGCTTCTTTCTTGATACATTCAGAATTCTCTCTCTTTAGCACTTGATAGTTTGATTATAGTATATTGTTGTGTAGTTCTATTTTGGTTTACTCTGGAGTTTGTTGAGCATCTTGGTTGTGTATCTCCATGTCTTTTATTACATTTGGGAAACTTTTAAGCCATTATTTCTTTGAATATTCGCTTTGCCCCTTTCTCTCATCTTCTGGGACTCCCACAGTTCATATATCGATAGCTCAATGGTATTCCACAGGTTCCTCAGGCTCTGTTCACTTTTCTTCATTCTTGTTTCTGCTCCTCAGATTGGATGATTTCAGTTGTCTTATGTTCAAATTCACTGATTAATTCTGCCAGCTCCAATCTCCTGTTGAACCTCTGGAAATTTTAATGTGTGTTTCTATGGTCTTTACCTGCTTGGTTCTTTGTACAAATTTTCATCTCTCTATTGATATTCTCTTTGTGTTCATCTATTGTTTTCCTGATTTCCTTTAGTTCTTTGTCCATGTTTTCTTTAGCTCTTTGCACATATTTAGGATAATTTTTTAAAAGTCTTTGGTATGTCCCAGGTCTGGACTTCCTCATCAATGGTTTCTAATTCTTTAATCTTTTCTTTTGCCTGGACCATCACTTCCTATTTCTTTGTATGTTTTGTAATCTTTTGTTGAAACCTGGACATATTGATATCTTAAGGTGTTATTGCTGGAATTTAGACTCTTGAGGTATCTGTTTCTTAAGCTTGTATCCAGCTAGTGTTATGACAAAGCTTTCCTTCAATGCCAGGAGCTAGCAAAAAAATAAATATAAAAAATAACAAGGAGGAAAAAACTTCTAGTCTTTGCAGATTGACCTGCACCAGTGCTCTCCTTCAGAATTTATCGATACAATGAGTTTCAAGAATAGCTTGAGGCCAAAGAGTAGGGGCCTCCCTGATCCTTTCTGCAGATGCATCTTGTCTTGGGCATGTGTGTGTGGTCCCAGGAATTCCCCCGTTAACGTGGATATGAATGTCCCCTCTTCCCTGGGAACCGCTTTCCTCATGGTCCTGGGCACTGCACTATATGTCCTACAGCCAGCAGTCCCTTACCCCAGGCAGCTGCAACTTGTCTCCCTCAGCATACTGTCAGAAAGCTCTGTGAGCTGCCTTCTACATGCAGGGCAAATGCCGGGATGGCAAGCCTGCAAAGAGTGTTCTGGTTCAGTCCCTCTGACCACCACCAGAGAGACTGGGCCAGACATACATGCTCCCAGTATGTACAAGAGGGTTACTGCCCTCCTTGGCTGTGAGTGGGGACTGGCCCCATGACATTCTGGTAAGGGGGTGGGGAGAAGCCAACCAGTGCACCATGTGATCCTACCGCTTTTTAAGTTGCCTTTTTCTTGATTCAGTGCTCGTCCTGTTACTGAAATCCTGTAACTCTTTTCTGGAGCTCTGAGAAAGCTGTTTCTGCCATTTCTTGACGGGTTGTTCAAAGCTTCTGTGGGGTGCCAGAGCCCTGCAGCTTCTCACTTTGTCATCTTGATCCAGGCTGACACTAAACTCTTGTGTAGTGCTTTTCTTCTTCTTCTTTTTTTTTTAAAGAAACTTTTTTATTAGAGAATTTGTAGGTTACAGAAATAGGCAGAAAATACAGAGTTCTCATAACCTCTACTCTCTGTTATTAACACTTTGCATTTGTATGGTACCTTTGTTCCAGTTAATGAAAGAATATTATTAAAGTTGTACTTTAATTATAATCCATAGTTTACATCAGGGTTCATTCTTTTTTTTTGTTTTACAGTCCTGTTTTGTTTTTAAATTTTTTTTCTAGTAACATATGCAACCTAAAATTTCCCCTTTTAACCACATTCAAATATAAAATTCAGTGCTTTAATTTCATTCACAGGGTTGTGCTATCATCACCATCATCCATTACCTAAACTTTTCCATCACCCCAAATCGAAACTCTGTACCAATTAATCATTAACTTCCCACTCCCTACCCCACCCCAGCACCTGGTAACCTGTATTCTAGTTTCTGACTCTATGAATTTGCTTACTTTCATTATTTCATATCAGCCATAAAAAGAAATGAGTTCATGCCCACCTAGGGATCCAGGGATGCCAAAAAGAAAAAAGAAAAAAAAAAAGAAACTGATACATGCAACAACACAGGTGAACCCTGAAGACATCATATTGAGTGAAATAAGTTAGACACAAAAGGACAGATATTGTATGAGCTCACTGATAAGAAATAATTGCATAGACCTTTTAATGTTCAAACCATCTTCACATACCAAAAAAAAAAACATTTCATGCATAAAAATATTTGTTTTCCATTCCATTTAAGTGCTTAGGTTCTCTGAAAAGTAAGTTAATCGCTAAATAAGGACCAACAATCAGGTTGAATCCTCCCCTTTGAGGCATACTGATGATTAAGTAAAAGTTTTATCCCTTATTCTCAGAGTGAAACAAATACTTCTTTGGAAAAAAAAAAATGTACATTAAACAACGTGAATACTCAAATTATTTTTTCAATAGTTATTCTTAAAGATGTCTAATAATGCTTTTCAGAAAGACATACTCCACTTTTGTTTTGAAAACTGATATTTAGTAAGTGAGGTATATTCTTTCCCTAAAGGTATCATTTAAAGGATGTGATTGTTGGGAAAATTTACTTCTTATTAGTAAGAATAAAAATCCAACATATGGAGTTACAACTGATCAAAAAAGAGATCACGGGAATTGGTAAGTTGAAAAGGATTTGAATTAAAATTAAATTCTTTGTTTTAGCTGAATTTTTAAAATCTTAACGTACTGTTTAAACATAAAGTTCATATTAGGTACTTACTTTGATACTTAATATTGCTGATAGTAAGTTACTGATTGTTTAAAAATTAATTTTTGAGTAGATAATGTATTTGCATCGTTCAAAAATGAAGTATAAAAGGCTATACAATGAAACATGTACTATTTCTGTCCTACACGTACTCATAGAAAATGTTTATAAGTTTTAAAATCCTTCTAGATAGTTATTCACATACAAGTATATTATTCTTCCTCCTTTTTTTAAATTTAAATGGTGACAGACAATACACATATTCATTTGTGTTTAATTTATCTTAGAGATCTTTCCATAGCAGTGTATAGAATACGTCCTTTTCTTTTTTTAATAGTATTTCATGAAATGGATGTACTAGAATTTATTTATTTCCCTATTGGTAGACATGCAGATTGTTTCCAGTCTTTTGCTATTACAAACAGTGCTTTAAGTTAATAATGTCATTTTGCATGTGCATATAAGATAAAATCTAAGAAGTGGAGTCGCTGGATCAATGGGTATATTCATTTATAATTTTGGTACATCTTATCAATATGTCCTCTTTAGGAGTTGTACCAATTTGCATTACTACCAGTAGTGAATGTAGGAGAGTGCTGCTTTTTCCCATACTTTCACCAGCACATTATAAAAACTTTTAGCTGATCCTGATGGGTAGGGGAGGGGGAGAGTATTTGATTGTAGTTTTAATTGACAGTTTTCTCATTCTGAGTGAGGGTGAGCCTCTTTTTATATAGAGAAAAAAACTTTTGTATTTCTTTTCCGTAATCTATTCATATCTTTTGCCCCATTCTCTATTGGATTGGTGGTCTTTTTCTTATTGATTTGTAGAAACTCTTTGTATTTTAGGGAAATCAATCCCTTTTTGCATATTAAGAATAGTAAAAATTTCCCCACTTTGTCTTGCTTGTGGTGGTTTATACTAGGTAGAACTTTTTGATGCTTATATAGTCAGATTTTTCAGTTTTTCCTTTTATGGCCTCTGGATTTTGTGCCAGTTAGAAAGGCCTTTCTCACAGTGAGGTTCTGAAATGAATTTCTTGTGCTTGATTCTACTAAAATAATAGTTCTATGATTTGGGGATTTTGTTTGGCTTTTGTTTAAATTTTTAATTCATTTGTAATTTGTCCTATTGAAAGTTATAAAGTATGTATCTTGATTTTTTAGATGGCTACCTAGGCATGATCCACTAGATTTTTTTTTTTAACTTTTTATTTTGAAATAACATCAAACTTAAAAGACAGTTGAAAAAATAACAACTACTTGTTAATTTTAATCAGTATGTAGATTTTTTGTCCCCTTTAACTTTATTGTTGTTTTTTTTTACGAAATTTATAATCGGTTCAAATAAGTATAAACATATGTGATGTCTTAGTCTCCATTTTTCTACCTGCTATTAAAAGATCAAGTGATTTTAAAATATTAAAACTATTTGTTGTTTAGAAGGCAATTGTTTATTTAAACCATTTTATCCTGATTATAAAAATTGTTTTATTCTAGAAAATTTTAAATAGAAAAACTACTCATCATCCAGAGCAGACTTCTGTCTTTGCATATTGCACATTTTACAATATTGGGATCATTACTATTCACTTTGGTGTACTTTTTTCATTTACATCATTGATTTTTGTCTGGGTTCAAACAGTCTCTTAGAGAGTGAGTTCCCCAGTTTAAAAGAACTCTGTCACTCAGATATTCAATTTGATATTTTGTCTACATTAAAGTTAACTAACTCTGAGAGAAGAAAGTTTGGGTGTTGCAGAAAAAACTAGCAAGTCAGTGGTTAGTTCTGATGTGTATTGCTGGTATCTATTTTAGCAGATATCAGAATTGATAGAAGGAACTCCATGAAGAAGAGTTTTCTGAACTATCTGACACCTTTGGGGAGAATGAAACAAAACATTCAGTTGAGTGATGAATATGTTAAGTGTAGATAAGAAATAGAAAAGAAAGAGTGACATTGTCACAAAATGGGAAGATAAAATAGTACTAAATAATGTTGGAAAATAGGAAGAAGGTGCAAGACTTGAAATTATGTTCTGGAAATATTTAAATTAATATCATTTACATTATTACACTAGGACCCAGTACCACAACAGAAACAGAAACAATTGCCAAATATGAAATAATGGATGGTGCACCAGTAAAAGGTAATACATTTTTCAGATACTTTCTTTTATGTAAACAGCAGTGTTCATGGCAGTTTAGTTTGAAAGTAGCTATTCAGTGTGAAAGTATGAGTTCTTAAAATGATTCTCATAATGATGGTTTGTTGTTTTTTTTAAAAAAAAAAAAAACCAGTGATGATTTTTTAAGATCAACTTTGTAGAGATGTGAGAAGACTGTATAGTAGTTCTTAGTAGTGTGAAATAAGATTTACTTTTTCACTCATAAATTTAGAATTTAGAAAGAGACATTTGTGTAAATATCTTCTGGTTCAAATTTGTAATACTTTGTTTTCTGTTATAATAGTTCATCTCAGTAAATCTTTTTTTTTTCTTACGCTGAACACAAGATGCGGTATAGCTGAGTATGAATTCCCATGAGACTTTGGAGTCCTTATAGCTCCCAAGAAAACAATCAGTTCCATTACTAGATAATCTTCAGTGTCTAAGACAATGAAGCCAGTATTTATCATTGTAAATTTATGTCTTTGGATTTGATTCATTCTGTTAATAATTACTTCAAAAGGTAACTGAGTGCCAACTACACATGAGGCTTTATCTTTCAGGTGTTTGTTTATTTGTTTGTTTTGAACCTGGGGCCATGTATGTGGGAAGCTGGCACTCAACCATTGAGCCACATCAGCTTCCCTGAGTTGGTTTTTTCATTTGTTTTGCTTGGTTTTTTTTTCAGGAGGCACTGGAAACCAAACCCGCCTGAGCCACATCTGCTTTCTTTCAGGTGGCTTTAAAGCTCCCAACCCTCCTTTTAGTTAGGTGGTGCTATCCCTTGTTTTCCAGATGAAACAAAAGAAATCTAAAGAAGTTAAAAACTTTCTAAAGGTGATAGAGCTAATGATTGCAGAGTTTGGGGTTTGAGCCCAGGCCTTTCTGACTCCAAGCCCCCATAACACAATGTTGTGTTATGCAACATTACTGCAGCAGCCACTAAATTTTTTTTCTTTTTTCTTTTAGGAGGCACCAGGGATTGAACCTGGGACCTCATACATGGGAAGCAGGTGCTCAACCACTGAGTTGCATCTGCTCCCTAGCCACAATTTATTTATTTATTTTTTTTGAGATAGTTAGAACACAAAGTCAAAAATCTGAGAGCGGCAGCTAAGTCAGAAGAAGAGCCAGATGTCATGCTCCAAGGAGATGTGGTCTTCTGGGGACAAGGAACCTTCCCTGTCTTCCTTACAGCAGCCAGACTGGGCCTCTGGAGAACATGGGAAGTGTGACAGTCACACTTCCTAGATCAGAACCAAATAAGGTCAACAACCTCTCCTTTAAAGGGCCAGAAAACAGTGGCCTTGTACTTAACCGGGTAAAGGACAAAGCCTCGGCCTGGCTGGAGAACATCTTCCCGGAGGAGGTTTGGCCTGGCGCTTCTCCTGCCGATATAGTAACCACTTCTAGCCACAAATTTTTAAAAAGCGATAGGTCTTATATCTTTCAGGAAGGAGATGTGCATGGGAAAATTATAATTTTCAAAAGAAAGTATGCAAATAATTACTTTTCTTAGACAAGAGAAGCCATGATAATCTAACAGTCTTTTTGGTTATGAAGGAATGTCACATGTTTGTTGCTTTGGATGAATTAGTAGTAGGTATTCTAAGAATTTATGCCTATGATTGGAAATTATGGTAAACTTTGAAAAAGCAGAAAATAACAGCACTTATCTGTTGACACTACTTTAAGCACTTTACACGCATTAATCCCTGTAGTCCTTACTCATTCCCTATGAGTTGGGTATTACACCCATTTCACAGATGAGAAACTTGAAGCAGAAAGGTAACCTGGCCAAAGTCACACAGCCAGTAAGTAGTAGAGTTGGGATTTGAAGCCAGCATTCTGGCTCTAGAGCCATAGAATCAGGAGAATTTTGCCCCTCTCTTGCCCCTCTATTTGGCAATGTCTGGAGACATTTTGGTTGTCACACCTAGGGATATAGTTGGGTAGAGGCCAGGGATGCAGCTACACATCCTATAATACATACGACATCCCCCACAGTGAAGAATTATCCAGCCCTAAATGTCAGGAACACCAAGGTTGAGAAACCCTGCTCTAAATTTGTTGTTATGCTGCATCACATCTGAGGAACTGAAGCATTAGTCTTTTCTCCCTAATGCTCAGATCCTATGTATTACGTGACTATATTTAATGACCTCTTAGAATTAAATGAAAATTGCTTTTCTTCCAGGTGAATCAATTCCAATTAGACTATTTTTAGCGGGGTATGACCCAACTCCAACAATGAGAGACGTGAACAAAAAATTTTCCGTAAGGTACTTTTTGAATCTAGTCCTTGTTGATGAGGAAGACAGAAGATACTTCAAGCAGCAGGTATGGTGCCACCCATGCTGGTATTTTGTTTTGTAACATTGATATAAAGATAGTGGTTACCAGAGGTTCTGAAGGGGGAGGGGGAGGGAAGAGTAGGTGGAATATAGGGTATTTTTAGGGTATTGGAATTGCTCTGCATATACATTTAGTCAAAACCTATAAAATTGTACGGTGCAAAGTGTAAACCATAATGTAAACTGTAGTAGCAATGCTTCAATATTTGTTCATCAATTATAACAAATGTACCACACTAATGTAAGATGTTATTAATAGGGGAAAATGTAAGAGGGGGAGGGGTTAGGCTATAGGTTAGGCTATATGGGAATCCCCTATATTTTTTATGTAACTTTTCTGTAATCTAAAACTTCTTTAAAGGATAGTTAAAAAAACACATATTTTAAAAAAAAAAAAGTTTTTTTTTTTAAAAAAAGAATGGACTATAATTAGGGCTTTTATTTTTCTTGGAATTTTTAATTAAATCAAAATAATATCTATTTGTTTTTAAAAAATTAATGCAGTAAAGAGCAGAAAGAATGAAAATTCCACCATTAGTATTCCAAATTGTGTATGAGTATTTAAATCATATTATGTGTGTTGTTCTTTAATTTGCTTTTTCACTCAATACTGTCTTGAATATCTTTCCCTTGTCAATAATATAGATCTTTTTATCACTTTTTTTTTCTAAGATTTATTCATTTCACCACCACCCCTTGTTGTTTGTGCTCGCTGTCTGCTCTTTGTGTCTGTTCTTTGTGTGCTTTCTGTGTCTGCTTGTCTTCTTTTTTTAAGAGGCACCAGAACCGAACCTGGGACCTCCCATGTGGAAGGGAGGTGCCCAATCATTTGAGCCATATCTGCTCCCTGTTTGTTGTGTCTCTCATTGTGTTTATTCATTGTGTCTCCTCGTTGCATCATCTAGTTGCATCTTGTTGCCTCAGCTGGCCTCACCAGCCCATTGCATCAGCTCTCTGTCTTGCTTGTTTTCTTTAGGAGGCAACGGGAAACCAGGGACCCCTCATGTTGTAGGCCAGCACCAAACTGCTTGAGCCACATCTACTTCCCTCCATTATCACTTCTAATGGCTGCATAGTACCATCATTTACTTGATGGAACTTTTGGGTTAGACCTTTTCCCTTATTAAACAATTTTGTTATAGATATCCATGAGATGAATCTAGTTCTAATACTTTTAGATCTAAGGTGTTAACCATAAAACTTGTTCTCATTTGAACATCAAGGCTTCATTCAAAAGCATTGATGAATTTTGAATGAAGACTGTGATTAAGATGGGCTTTTTTGTATTCTGAGTCAGATTAACAAATATTTGAATGTACATTCAAAGTGAAATTAGAAATTATTCTGTGCTAAAGTACTGTGAAGAGGGGATTGGATGGGGCTCAAGCAGTTGAGCGCCTGCTTCCCACATGGGAAGTCCCAGGTTTGGTTCCCAGTGCCTCCTAAAAACAGAGAACAAGCAAGCAAATAAATGAAAAAACCAACTCAGGGGAGCCAGTGGGGCTCAGTAGTTGAGCGCCAGCTTCCCACATACAATGTCCCAGCTTCAATCCCTGGCTCCAGTATCTCAAAACATAAAATAAAGTACTGTGAAGAATATAAAAACTATATTTCATAAACATTAAATGTCTTCAAAGTCCTCACATTGTAGATGTGTGGAAAAAAAGAAATTTTATAAGTTAACAGAAAACTTAATAGTTTGAAAGTCATTTAGAAGACAGAACACTTATTCCAGCATTGCTGCCATAATGCTGTATAAACTTAGGTAATTTAAATTTTCAGAGAAAATTACATGAAATTTGCAATTTCAAAATCTATTACATTATGAAAGTACTATTGGAGTAAGTATATTGCTTACCATGGGGACTCATGTTCAAATTTTTATATTTTGGTTAAGTAAAAAAAAACTAGCCAGTCATGATTTTATGGAGCAAATAATTTTAGGAATTTAGAAGAGGACAGAATGCAGGGTGGATTGGTTAGGGTAAAATTTAGATGGGTGAGGAATAGGGATTTGAAGAACATATGTAAGAGGTAAGGCAGGTTTATTTGGAGTGCACTGGAGGCAGAGTAACTCAGTTTGGCTGGTGGAGGAAGGGGGATGGTGTTGCAAATTTGATAAAGGTTGTGGAGGGCCACAGATACCTTGCAGGAGATTTATCCGGAAGGTACTGAGAACTACTAACAAGCAATCCAAGCATTGTTTTAAAATGATTAATCTGGTTGTGATATGAAGGATGGATTAAAAAGAGGCCTCAGGCAAGGAAGGCAGAACTATTTACCAGGAAGCTATTTTTTAGTATCTAAGGTGCAGGTGACAAGAACTTGAACTTTGATGAGGGCAACGGAATGGAAACCAAAGAACAGATTTTGGGAATTCTTTAAATCAATAATAGTTTAAGACTTTGGGCCCAAATGGACTGGTGTGGTGATATACTTGTATGCTGATGGGGAGGGCAGGAGGGGCAGTACAAGTTAAGGTAAGAAAGAAGAGTGGGTTGGTCAAGGAGAAAGGATTTGTAGGGAAGAATTTGATTTTGTTATTATTAAAATTGAGGTGGCAGTATCTCTAAGATAAAATTTTAATGTATAATAAGAGAACATTAATTTACTGATATTTTGCATTTGTTTTATTAGGAGATCATTTTATGGAGAAAAGCGCCTGAAAAACTGAGGAAACAGAGAACAAACTTTCACCAGCGATTTGAATCTCCGGAATCACAGGCATCTGCTGAACAGCCTGAAATGTGAACTGAATGAGAGAAAAAAAG
>JAQZBX010075275.1:0-14622 GCA_029593785.1 Cabassous unicinctus
GGGAAGCGAACCCGGGACCTCTCATATGGTAAACGGGTGCTCTATCCATTGCGCCACACCCGCTTCCTGCCGTGAGGTTGCTGCATCAGACAGGAACCCGGGTCTCCCATATGGTAAACGGGGGCTCTATCCACTGAGCCACACCCACTTCCCAGATAACTATAATTTTTGACACATGAATGATTCAAGTGAAAGTTATTTTGCATGGCAATGAGAAACCAATGCCAAAGTTTGCTGCTATCTGCCCAACAGATAATACAAGAAATATTAAATATTTCCTGATAGCAACTTGCCTTGAAAGCAATGTATTTCAAATCTGGATATGGACCTATGTTCAAACACAATCTGGTCAGAGTCCATTTTAGTTTGGCCAAAGCAAAGGCCTGGGGAAAAAAATACCTTAATGAAAAGGATGGACAAATTGATCCAATGTTGCCAAAAACTTAACTAGCTTCACTGTTAGCATTTTTACAATGTCTTATGTCTCCTTTCTAGTTTCATCTCAGTATATCTGAAAGTCTCTACAGCTATATTCTTTAACAGTCAGTACCCTATTTTATTATTTTTTGGATAGCCACTAGAGTCAGAGTGTCCACCATTCTCTAAAGAGTACTAAGGAACTGAAAAAAATTGAGATTAAAAATAGTGAGAAAAAAGGGACTAATAAAACTGAAAACACAATTCATATTGTACTTCTGGCTAACTTTAACCTGGAATTAAGATTTTTTCCTCTGACAATGATTAACATTTAGAAAGCAGTCCAAAATGTGAAGAGGAATAAAAGGATCTTAATCTTTACTAAAATTTTAAAATGACCTACATACATGTTATTTCATATACACTTGAATTTGAGGAAATAATCCTATTCTCAGAAACCAGTAAGAAATAACAAAAGTGCAGGGGACAGCTAATGTCAGATGCTCTAGTGAGGTCAAGAAAGACTCAAAATAGGCCACTGTTTTTGGCAACTAGGTTATCAGCAGTCATCTAGGGAAGACAATTTTAACATGACCAAGGACTGACTCATCCTGTAATAGGATAAGCAGTGATTGGTATATTAAGGAAGAATTGCAATGTGAACTACTCTTGCAATTAGCTAAGGGTCATATAAGGAGTTACAAGGCATGTGAATATGCCTGCAGGCTGAGATGAAGATGCCTGAAGTGAGACTGAAGATAAGGAAAAAGGGTATTGTTAATGGGGTGCAGATATGAAGGAAATGAAGGGTGAGGGCTCAGCTGTTTAGATAGAAGGGTTAGTCTTGAAGAGGGGAGTCTCCTCATCTGTGGAGCAAGGAGGACGTATGTAGGTAAAGAGGAGTTGATGCTTCTACCTTCAAAAGGCATATTAATCTTTTGAATAAGAAGGTAGTAGGAATATAAGCAGTTGCTTATGAAGAAACAAAAGGACACAGGCTTTTGAGACCTCAGTTTGAATCCTGCTGTACCAGCTCATAGCTTTGTCACCTGAGGCAAATCATTTAACGTTTCTGAAATTGTTTCCTTTTCTATAAAAAAGGGGTAAAAATGTCCCTACTTCACATACTGTGTGGAAGATTAAATTGAAATGAGAAAACGTATTTAAAATGCCTCAAACAGTCCCTTGTATATAACAGCACTTAATAAGTCGTGGTGGCTACACTTTACATTAACAACAGTAACAACAAAATGGCAATGTTTTGGATTGCTTCTTTGGAAAATATGAAAAAGTACTGACAATGGTTAAAATAATAATTTAGAATACATTCTATTCCACTTGAAAACCATTGTGTGTAAGATTCACTAGATAGCCTATAATATCAATCTAATGAATGTAATATGCCAAGAGTTCTAGTATTTTAGAATGCAAATATTTATTATTTATGGTAAAAAACAAACAAACATATTCTGACTGAGGCTGATGGAATCTTTAAGAAATATTATAGTAATTTCAGGCAGCCTGACAACTTTGGTTTATTAGTTATAATAACTATAAAAGAATGAGGACATTCCCATCTTTATCATGTAATGACTCCCTAAGTTTAAAATAAGCCCAAGTGATGAGGAAAAAGTGATACTGGGAGAAATGCAGGGAAATTATGGTATGAGTTCATGGAAGGATGAAGGTGACCAAATGGTAGATCGGTTTAAAGAGATGTAGGACAGTTAAACCAATATAAGGAAATCAAACTCTGACATAAGAAGGAACCAATCACAATCTACTTAAGCCTCTCTGTTTTACACATAATACCAACATATAACACTAGGTTTTATAAGGGTTAAGCTATAAACTCTGCCCTCCTCTTTTCTCCAAACAATACCGTAAAGCCAGTTCCATAAAACTAAACTTGCTAGATAATGGCTTTAACTTAATTTAATTTTATTTATTTTCTATCATTTTCTTTATTAGGCAGTTATAAACTAAATTTTAGATTTTTCAATGCTATATGGCAATAGTTTATTTAAACATTGTTTTTAATATTTTAAAAATTATTATGATTTTGACTTTTCCAAACATCCAGGTCACACAAATCCTCAAGTGGCTGGACTGTTTAATCACAGCTAGTCAAATCCCTACTCTTGACAGCACCTAATGGTAGAAAACACAAACTACTTTTCTTTGACTTCATTTTAAAGGATTAGAGAACATTATTACAAAATATCTTAAGTAGGGAATATCCAAATATTGATCATTCAGATTATAAAGATATAACAAATATCAGCAAAGAGGAATATTCTAAATAATGTTGCTACTTGAAAAAAAAATCCCTCCTTTTAAAAAAAGTTACTAAGAAATGAGATGCAAGAAAGAGTATTTACTGGTTAGGTACTTTTTTATAGTAGCTGCATCAGGCCTGGGGTCAGTCTTCATTGCAATAAAAACTGCTAGAGCTGTTTGATCTATATGAGAAATAACAGCATTTGCAGCTTCGACAATTTCACTCAGTCTTTTCATTCGTTCCTGGGGAGTAAAAAAGAAGAAATAAAAAAAGTGATGCACGATTAAGTATACGGAAGCATTTTCATTTTTGTGTCAACTACTGAAGGTGCAACTAAAGTATGGGGACAATGGAATCTATTTGTAGCCAATGGGGTTCAGCTCAGATATGAAAATACCTAGTTTACATTTGCTGTTGGAGTTAAATGGTAAACACTAAGCAAAATATAAAGTTCATAAAATGTATTATTATTTTTTTTTTTACAAAGGCAACTCATTTTCTGTATATCTTAAGATTTTACAGATGTGATCAGCTTTCACCCCAGTCCCATACCATATAACAAGCAAAAAAACCAACCAGCAGAAAATATGATATGAATTCTTTCTAATCCATCACTGAAAACATGAAAATGAGAGTAATCAAGAAGATAACCAACGGAGCCCATAACTACAATCATGATGGTATTCTCAGTAATTTGCTCTTTTCTTATTAAAGCATTTTAGAAGTCCTCTTTAAAACATCCTCTAATTAGGGCTGGCACTTTACTAACGCCACGATTACTAAGGAGAGCTGGTCCATGTTAAGACTGCCTGAACTACAGCTAATTTTTACAAATGAGAATCATTATTAAAGTTAATGCAAAGTAGGACATTCTTCTTTCACTGAAGATTTTAGATTGCCAACCAGCCAGGACCCTTCTGTTCCTTGCTCTTAGGTAAAGGTCACAAAAACAATCCTTAGGGACCAAACATGTAACTGACCAAATATGTAACAATCCTAAAAACATGTGAGCTAAACTAAACTCATAGTGGCCAGGTTCTGTAATTAACAATAATGAAAATAGCTTAGAATGGTCAATTTGACGAAACACATTTTTAGTCAGTAAGAGAAGATAATATAAGGATGCAACTTAATTCAAAATACAAACCTGATCTAATATTACAAACAAAATAAGATT
This sequence comes from Cabassous unicinctus, assembly GCA_029593785.1. NCBI lineage: Eukaryota > Metazoa > Chordata > Mammalia > Cingulata > Chlamyphoridae > Cabassous > Cabassous unicinctus. Next base: position 3,876 of record JAQZBX010075275.1, read on the forward strand.
AAAAATGAACTTGTCCAACCTTTTCAGCATCCAACTGATGAAGTCGTGCAACATACAGAGGAAGATAATTAGGGTAGGTTTCTTTCAATTCATTATAAATATCACTAGAATCCAGCCTATGTAAGTAAGAGAGAGAATTAATTATTTCATTTGTTTGGAAATTTCAGCCAAGAAAATAAAGCATCAATCTGAAATGTAAGTATAGTTACTGAGAAGGACATAAAATTATTTGCAGACAATATAAATGCTTACCTTGAAAACCAACCAACCAACCCACCCACCCACCAAAAAACCCCACAAACAAACAAAAAACAAAACTGAAACTATTTAAATTCTATTTAGGTGGTCAGATAAAATAAGCATCAATAGCTTTCCTACATATTAGCGATATCTAGATTTATGAAAAGGAGGAAAAATACATTCACACATAGCAAGAAAGATTAAAATATCTAGAAATACCAAAGATCTCTAAGAGAAAATTTGAAACTCTTCTGAAAAACCTAAAGTCTTGAATAAATGAAGAGACACTCCATGTTCCCAGAGGGGGAAGTTAAATAAAACTATGTTAATTCTACCTGATTAAATGTATTAGGGAAAAAAATAATTCAAATTAAAACCCTAATTTTGAATAACTATCATCAGACAGGTCATCTAAGTAAATTCACTGAAAATATTACCAAAGTTCCATAGTAAATAGTACAAAAAATAAGGTTGATTGGGTCCTTTGAGAGTGAGAGTAATTATTTTATGAAAATAAGTAACTTATAAACAAAATTTAAGTTCCATATGCAACTATTTACTAATTCCAGTACAAACAATAAATTAAGTGCTGCTTATATTTTCTCTCCTTTTCCCTCTAAAAACAAGAGCAAAGCGAACATTTTCATTTTACATTTAATTACTGCAGCTTAATTCTAAAGAGGACTGTTTTGCATATAATATTCTAAATAAGGTTTCATAAATTCTGCAAGGAGCTTCTATTGATTTGCATTCTTCTAAAACAGTTATCATGTCAACAACCTTTTCAATTTTCCAACCATATTTATTAGGGTTTTGTGAATAGTCTGTCCAGTTGTCTAACATCATTTGCAGCAACTTAATTAAATCCTGCATCATTTGCAAGACTTGCAATTTTACTTTTTAAAAACAACTTTATTGAAATATTTAAAAATTCACCCATTTAAAGGGTATAATTCAATGGTTTTTAATATATCCAAAGATATGTACAACCATCAACATCTCAATTTTAGAATATTTTCATCAGCTCAAACAGAAACCCCTGTACTCTAGCTATCAACCCCCACCCCCATCCTCCATGGCCTCAAGCAATCACTAATCTACTTTTTCTCTATAGATTTCCCTATCCTGGGCATTTCATATGAATTGAATCATACAGTATGTGCTTGTGGTAGTTTGATATTATTTATGAATTCCAAAAAGAGATACTAATTATGTTTATAAACTGGTCTGTTCCTCTGGGTGTGATACCCCTTTGACTGTATTAAATTCAGAGGTTTCACTTTTATGTTATTAAATCAAGATTAGTGCTTTGATTTAACCATGTCATTAGATTGTGACTCAGCACTGAGTCCCAGTCCCCTTGGAGGGCTGATAAAACAGACTCTCACACGAAGCAGATACAAAGAGAAAAAGAACACGGAGGAAGAGAGACAGCTCCACAGACATGGCAGAGGCCCTGGGAAGAGAGGTGAGCCTGTAAGTTTGCAGCTGAAGAGAACAGAGCAGCTGAGAAGCCCAGAGAGACAAGCCTTATGCCAACCTAGAGCTGAGATCAGAAGAAGCTGGGACCAAGGAGCTTTGAGAGGAAGGAGGAAGGCTGAACCCTGCAGACATTGCCTGCCATCTTGCTTCAACATGTGGCAAATGACTTTGTGTGAGAAAGTACCTCTTATGGTACCTTGAGTTGGGCTCTTTAGGGCCTTGTGACTCTAAGCTTCTACCCCAAATAAATACCCTTTAAAAAAGCCAACAGATTTCTGGTACTTTGCATCAGCACTCCTTTTGGCTGACTAATACAGTATTCTTTTTTCACTGGATTCTTTCACTTAGCACAATGATTTCAAGGTTCATCTATGTTATAGCAAGTATCTGGACTTCATTCCTTTTATGGCTAAATAATATTCCATTGTATGGATATATGACATTTTGTTTATCCACTTGTCAGTTGGTGGACATTTGGAGTTTTTCCACCTTTAGGCTACTATGATTAATGCTGCTATAAACATATGTGTACAAGTTTTTGTGTGAACATATTTTTCTTTTTCTTCGGTACATACCTAGGAGTGGAATTGCTGGGTTGTAGCTCTATGTTTAATCATTTGAGGAATTGCTAGACTATTTTCCAAAGCAGCTGCACCATTTTACATCCCCACAAGCAGTGAATGAGAGTTCAAATTTCTCATCATCTTCACCAAAACTTGTAATTATCTGGCTTTTTGATTCTAACCATCCTAGTGGGTGTGAAAGGTATCTTATTGTGGTTTCAATTTGCATTGCTGACGACTAATGATGTCAAACATCTTTTCATGTGCTTATTGGCTGTTTATCTTCCTTGGAGAAATATCAATTCAGATCCTTTGCCCATATTTTAATTGTTTTTTTTTTTTTTACTATTGAGTGGTGGATGTTTTTTATATATTATGAATACAAGTTCCTTACCAGATCTACAATTATTTTCTCTTCTTATGTGGTCTCTCTTTTCACTTTCTTGAAAGAGTCCTTTGAAGAACAAAGTTTTATATTTTCATAAAATGCAAATTATCTTTTAAAAAAAATGTTGTTGCTCGTGCTTTTGGTGTCATATCTAAGAATTCAGGACCAAATCCAAGGTCATTATGATACATCCTTATGTTTTCTTCAAAGAGTTTTATAATTTTACTTCTTAATTTAGGTCTTTGATCCATTTTGAGCTAAGTTTTGCATATGGTAAATGGTTAAGGGTTCAACTTCATTCCTTAATGTGGCTATTCTGTTCTCCCAGTACCATTTGTTGAACAGAATATTCTTTCTCCATTGAATGGTCTTGACACCCTTGTCAAAAATCAGGTGCTCATAGGACACAGGGTTGTACTTCTGAGCTCTCAATTCTATTCCATTTGTCTATATGCCTATCTTTGCACCAGCACCACACTGTCCTGATTACTGTTGCTTTGTATTAAGTTTTAAAATTGACATGGACATTAACTTCCTGTTTTAATTTCCTTGGCTGCTCAAGGAAATACCATGCAATGCATCTGCTTAAACAATGGGAATTTATTAGCTCACAGTCTGAGGCTGGGAAAAATGTACATATCAAGGCATCAAGGTGATGCTTTCTCCCCAAAGACTGGTGTTCTGGGGCAATCACTGGTCCTTGGCTCCTCTATCACACAGTAATGCACAACGTGGCCTCTCCATTCTCTTCTGAGTTCTGTTGAATTTCAGTTTCTTGCTTCCTGTGGTTTTTTTCTCTGTCTGGATTTCATTCTGCTTGTAAAGGACTCTAGTAATAGAATTAAGACCCATTCAGATTCATTTGGGTCATACTTTAACTTAAGTAACCAAATCAAAAAGTTCTATTTATAATGGGCTCACACCCACAGGAATAGATTAGGTTTAAGAACATGTTTTTCTAGGGGTACATACAGTTCCAAACCACCACATACGTCCATTCAGATTTTCTATTTCTTTTTGAGTCAGTTTTGGTAGTTTGTGTGTTTCTAGGAATTTGTCCATTTCATCTAAGCTATATAATTTATAGGTATATAATTGTTCATCATGTTCTTTTATAATCATTTTATTTCTGTAAGGTCAGTAGTAACATCCCCTTTCATTTCTGATTTTACTAATTTGTGTCTTCTCTCTCGTTTTCTTACAAGCTAGCTAAAGATTTGTCAGTCTTTTCAAATAACCAGCTTTTGTTTTCAATTTTTTTCCTATTCATTGTTTCACTAATTTCTGATCTATCTTTATTTTTCCCTTCCTTCTGCTTGCTTTAGGTTTAATTTGTTCTATTTCCAGTGACTTAAGGTAGAAGATTTGGTTATTGATTTGAGATCTTTCTTTTTTCTTAATATTTATCTTCACAGCTACAAAATTTCCTTCAAAGAACTGCATTAGGTGCACTTCATGAATTTTGGTATATTGTAACTTTTTTTTTTTTTTTTTTTAAGATTTATTTATTTATTCTACCCTCCCACCCCAACCTCATTGTTTTGCGCTCAATGTCTGCTCTCTGTGTGTTCTGTGTCTGCTTGTCTTTTCTTTGGATGGCACTGGGAACCGATCCTGGGACCTTCCAGAGTGGGAGAGAGGCACTCAATCTCTTGCACCACCTCAGCTCCCTGGTCTGCTACGTCTCTTATTGTCTCTCCTTTGTGTCTCTTTTTGTTGCATCATCTGTGCCAGCTCTCCACATAGTCCAGCACTCCGTGCGGGCCAGCTCACCACTCGGGCCAGCTCGCTGTGTGGGCCAGCCTGCCTTTCACCAGGAGGCCCCAGGAATCGAACCCTGGGCCTCCTATATGATGGACGGGAGCCCAATCGCTTGAGCCACATCCATTTCCCGTGACTTCATTTTTTATTCATCTAAAAGTATTTCCTGATTTTTCTTTAGATTACTTCTTTGACCCACTGGTTGTTTAAGAATGTGTTTTTTAATTTCCATGTATTTGCAACTTTCCCAAATTTTCTTCTGTTACTGAATTCTAATTTTATTCCCCATGGAGGACATACTTGGTATTATTTCTATTCTCTTAAATTTATTGAGGTTTTATGGTGTATGGTCTTTACTGGAGAATGTTCTATGTATACTTAACAATATATAGTCTACTCTTATTGGGTGGCATGTTCTATAGTGTTCCATAGATATCTGTTTGCTTTAGTTATTTTGTAGGGCTGCTCAAGTCTTCTATTTCTTTGTTGATCTCCTGCCTAGTTGTTCCATTCATTATTAACAGGGTGTTGATGTTTCCGTTATTGTTGAATTATGTTTCTTCCTTCATTTCTGTAGGTTTTTGCTTCTTGTATTTTGGCACCCTGTTATTAGGTACATGTATATTTTTAACTGTCATATATGTTTCCTAATGGAATGACAATTTTTATTTTAAGTCTATCGCTAGTAATAATTTTGTTTTAAATTCTATTTTGTCTGATATTAGAATAGCCACTCCAGCGTTTTTGTGATTGCTGTTTGCATGGTATAACTTTTTCCATCCATTTACTTTTACTCTATTTGTATCTTTGAATCCAAAATTTGTCTCCTACATATACTTGGAACTTATGTTTTTATCCAGTCTGACAATTTCTGCCTTTTGACTGAATAAAGTGAGTCACACCTTAACTGAAACAGCCTTATTAAAAGATCCTACTTACAATGGGTTTATACCCACAGGAATGGATTAACTTAAAGAACATAGCTTTCCGGAGTACATCGAGTTTCAAACCATCACATTAGGGTTCCCATTAAGTGATGAATCATGTTTCCTTGCTGCTTTCAAAATTTTCTCCCGGGAGCGGATGTAGCTCAAGTGGTTGAGCACCTGCTTCCCATGCTTGAGGTCCCAGATTCAATACCCAGTACCTCCTAAAAAAAGATTTTCTCCTTTTCTTTAACTTTCAACATGTCTATTATGATGTCTTTTTAGGGATCACTTTGCATTTATTCTACTTCATTAAGCCTGGATGTGTACATTAGTGTTTTTCAATAATTTTGGAAACTTTTCAGCAATTGTTTCTTTGAATATTTCTTCTGGTATTGCCTCTCCTTCCAGTACTCCCAATTACATATATGCTGGTATGCTAATGGTGTCCCACATTGCTCTGAAGCTCTGTTTTATTTTTCTTCATTATTTTCCTTCAGACTGCACAATCTCTACCAATCTATCTTCAAATTTGCTAATTCTTTCTTCTGCCAGTTCAAATCTGCTGTTGAGTCCCTCTGGTAATATTTTTCATTTCAGTTATTTTACTTTCAACTCCACAACTACCATTTGCTTCTTTTTAATAATCTCTATCTGTTTAATGATATTCTCTAACTGATGCAACTTTATCATATCTTCCTTTACTTCTTTAATCATGCTTTTTTTTTTAGTTCTTCAAACATATTTATAATGGCTATTTTTAAGTCTTTTCCTGTTAAATCTGACATCTGGTCGCCCTCTCAGGCAGTTTCCAGTGTTTTGGGTATTTCTTTGCATGTCTTATGATCTTTTGCTGGAAACTGAGCATTTTAAATAATATATTGTAGCAAATAAGGGTACCTGTCCCTCATGCTGGAGCTTATTACTGCTTGCTTATTTGTTTAGTGACTGGCTAGATTATTTTAGTGGAGTCTATTTCCTCCTGGTAGGTAGTGTTAAGCCTCTGATGTTGCTCCTCAGGGGTGTACAGCCTTAGGGATACGTACAGTAACCACGGAACTATAGTGGTTTTGACCTTCTCTTTCCATGATCAAGCCTAGCTGTTAAACTTCACTAATTGCCAGCTGATTGCTGTTTTCAATGATTCCTTGGGGGAACAGATTGCTCTCCAGACAAATCCCATCAAAATTTGGTCCCTTGAAGGAATAGTTACCAGAGATGAGTGTTTGATATTTTTTCTGACCCCAGGAGTACCCAGCCTAGCTGCCTGTTTCCCCTGGTTCTCTCTCACAAACTAGTCAGGCTACAGTTTTGCTTGTTTCTCTGATCAGTCTACAAATCTCCTGTCAGTTGCTTTCATCACGACCTCCACTGTTTTTCAAGAGCCATAAGGCATGAACTTCTCATTGGTTCTGCTGCAAATGAAGTCAGTTCCTTTGGGATGAGAAGAGAACTATCAGTTTTAATACCTGCTCTTTCTCCCAGGCAAATTATCTAAACCGGGGCTCTGGAGCTGGGGGTGGGGACACTGGCATGTTTTTCTCCTACTTTAGGAGCTGAGTGCTTGCTGGAAGGGGAGGAAAGTAACTTGAGTCTTCTCTGCTTGCCTCTCCTGATGTGGAACCACCACCTTACAAGTTGGGACAAGGATAACTGTGAACCTAGTATTCTCAGCAGTGCCACTCCGAATAGTGAGCCTCTGTTTCATGAATGGAGCTTGTGTAGAAGAAGTGCCTCTCAAGTGCACTCACACAGCAACAGGTAGCTTGAGGCTGGATGAGAAATGCAAATATCCTGCTCCTCCCATGAAGAAAGCCCCCTGGCTGTGTTCCCAAATGCACCAATATGGACTGCAGAAATAGTCTGCACTCAAATATCACAACGCACTTTTCCTGCTGAATTTTGTAGACTTTCTTGAATAGATGTTTATGCATTTGCTGTATGTCTTTATGACTATTTCCAGAGGATTTAAAAGGTTCTTGTTTTTTTTTTTTTTAGTAAATTTCACCAGTTTTACAGGGGAGCAAGTTCACGGAGCTTCTCAGTTGTTATGCCAGAAGCCAAACTCTGCAATTTCACTTTTGAAGAATTTACATTGTACTATCAACTGCTTATTCTATCTTACAATTGGCCAGAGACTGACCTAAAGAATTCTGGTGGAGATAGAGCCTAGTTTTAAGTGGGAAGGTATGTTTGAATGTGGATTGATACTATAATGGTTTGTTTGTGAGGAATATTTTCACTTTATGCTGACTTCTTTTCCCTATAAGACTTCATTAACTGCAAATACACATAAATATTCAGCTAATGAGGACTCATATAGAAAGTCAGTGGTTAAAAAAGGAATACTGCATAATGTAAATGAAAAAATAATAGATTCAACTCTATGCAATAAATTTCTACTATGTGAAAAGCAAGCTTAAAGCCAAAGAATAAACTGGGGGGAAATCTGTGAAGAGATTTCAGCAAAGAGTTAATATCTTTTATATTAAAAAGTCAAAATTGACAAGAAAAATCTAAAATCCCAATAGACAAATGGGCAAAGAACATGTTCAACTGACAGAAATTACACAATGAAATAACATTTAACAAGCTCATCTTTGGTAATATTTCATGAAATGCAATTTAAGAAATCAATAATGGCTTCTTCCCCAAAACTGTATTAGCAAGGCTTATATTTAACTATGTAGTTCATTGTTGGCAAAGGTACAGGGGGTGAAAAGACTCCCTCATATACAGCTAGATGGAGGATAGTTATACTGACTCTAGAAAGCAATTTGACAAAACATCAGAAAGTTAGTATTTCTGACTTAGTAATTATACTTTTAAGTATAATTTTTCTGATGGAAATAATTAGAAAACATTAAAAATATGTATAAAATGGTCATCACAGCATTAAAGAGAAAAGCTATAATCATATATACGTGAAAATATTTAAATAGATTATATTGCATCCATAGGTTCACGTATTAAGAAGTCAATAAAGATGGCATTTTAAAGGACTATTAAATGATGCAGGAAATGCCCCAAATCAAAGAATAATTATAATCCTACCATCTACTCTAAACATTTTTGAATACAGTCTATGCATAAACGCACAATATTGTTATGTGGAAAATAAAAATGAACATTTAGAGGATGAAAATACATTTAAAAACCTACTTTGTCATCCATTGAATTTTAAGATCTCGTAATGCTTCAGTAAACTCTTCTTTTAAATCCTTTTCTTTTTCTGAATCTTTTTCTTTATCTTTGCTGCCATTCTTAGTCTTTGTTGGTGGAGGAATTAAATAGTAATGAACAGGGATTATATCCTATAAATGCGGAAAGATAGGCTTAGATTAATATGCTTACTTTTACATATTTTATAATTATCTTCACTAACTGAATATCATAACACAAGCTGCACTTGAGTTGTGCTACACTGTATTGCAGATTTTAAAGTCCCCAATATTTAAAAAATTCCAAACTGTGATCAAAGTAATTTCATCCAAACTTTACAGTATCCATGCTTACAATATCTCCTTTAAAACAAAGGAATTAAGGACAAAATTTTCTCCATTTGAATGTATTTGGTATTCTCAGTTTTACTTCACAGATTGATGACAAAAGTCCATTCAGGAAGTGTAAGAAATTAATAGGGAGAGCCTTCATATTTTATATCTGAGAAGGGGAGAAAATAAGTTAAAAAAATTTGGGGGGGTGTTTAAATTTATTTTTTTAGAGCAATTGTAGGTTTACAGAACTATCATGCAGAAAGTACACAGCACCCATCTACCTCTCTCCCATATACTGTTTCCTCTATTATTAACATTTTGCATTTGTGTGGTACATTTGTTACAAATAATAAGCTAATATTATTATAACCACATTATTAACTATAGTCCATAGCTTATTAGGGTCCACCCTCAGTGTTGTACAGTTCTATTTTTGAAAATTTTTTTTATTGTGGTACCATATATACAACATAACATCATAACTGAGAAGGGGAAGAAATAAAAATTAGAAAAAAAAAAAACACCTCTCTTCTCTCTAAATAAATTTAGAGAGGAATTTATTCCTTCATTCATTCTACAGGATTTACTGAGTCCCTGTGATATACTAGGATATATTCTAATGGAGTTGAAAAACAGACAAGATGCACCCTTGTCTGCAACAGAACATGCATTCTATTGGTGAGGAGATAGGCAATAAAAATATAATAATTTCAGATAGTGACAAATGTTATGAAGAAAATAAAAGAGAATAAAGGTTTAGAGAGTGACTGCTACAGAAGCAAGGTGGGGAAACCAATTTAGATAAAGTGGTAATAGAAAACCACACTGACGTGGTAATATTGATTTGAGACCAGAATGAATAGGGGAAGCCCATCCACTCCAGGAATTAGTATTGAAAGTAGAAAAAAGAGCAAGTTAATGACATGATTAAAAACTTTTGCTTTTTGTTTAATGATTCTGGATACTGTATGGATTATTATTATTATATTAAGTAATGCTTGAAATTAACTGAAGAATGGGTTGTAGAGGGCAAAAATGGAGGCAGGAAAACAAGTTAGGAAGCAAATTCAGTAATCCAAACAGTGCTTTGGATGAAAGAACAAGCAGGAGGAAGAGAAGAAAATGAATAGATCTGAGATATTCTTTAAAGATAAAATCAATAGGGCTTGCTGATGGTATTTAAAATTATGGGGATGAACAAGATCAGCTAGGGAGTAAATAGAAAAAAGACTAAATCTAGGATTTGGTTCAAAGCATGCCAGTAATCTAGCTATTTCTGAGAGTGAGAAAGACAAGAAAACTGAAAGCATCTGGGATCACAGATGTCCTGAGTAAAAAACAGTTTCAAAAAAGAGGGAATAGCCAACTGATGAGTATTGCTGAGAGGTGGTTTAAGATGGGGAAAAAGAAATGACTGTAAAATTTGACAGCACAGAGGTTGATGATTACCCTGAAATGGGCAATTTTACTATAATATTGGAGAGAAGAGGCTGAAAGAATTGAAATAATTGAAAAGCAAATGGCAAGTGAACAAATATACATAATTTGTTGGGGAAGTTTTGTCTTGTAAGAGAACAGAGAAATGAAGTATAATCACATTTATTCTGTTATCAAAATACTAGTACATAAGTCCTTACTTATGAAATGTGTGATGGTTAATATTATGTGTCAACTTGGCCTGGTGACAGCTACAGTAACCAGTTATTTACCTAAACACTCAATCTAGGTGTAGCTGTAAAGGTATTTTGTAGATGCGGTTAACACCTACAATCAGTTGAATAGATTACCCTTTAATAATACCTATCCAATCTACCTACAGATTTTGGATTTGCTAGCCCCAACAAGAGGCAATCAATTCATTAAAATAAATTTTATAAATATATATATATA
>JAQZBX010075277.1:0-14622 GCA_029593785.1 Cabassous unicinctus
GGTGAAGTTAATTACCGGACGTCCTGGCAACGGCGTCTTTGCGGTCAGGAAGAACGGCCTTGCAGAAATCACTGATGAGGAAGCACGGTCGTAACGTCGTCCCCGGAGGAAAGCGGACGGTAAGATGAAGCCACGGGACGCTGTGATGATGGCGCGCAAAGGGTGGCACTCCTGGTGTGGCCCGAGGCCGTAACCCGCGACAGAAGCTGGCCAAGGCCCCGGGGCCGTTCACGGCAGCGCCGTTCACAAGAGAGGACCAAGGGCGAGCCAGGCGGCAGCGGCTGAGGAAAGATCCCGCTGTGCTGCGCAGATCACAAGCGAGGACTCGGAAGGCTCTTGGCAGCACAGGAAACGTGAAGAGCTGATGCTGACATAAGAAGAGCAGGCCCCGAGCGGCCCTCACGCAGCCCGGATCGGCGCCACACGGGCACCGCGTGGAAGGGAAATGCCGGCAGGGGAGCGTGAAGGCGCACGGAGGATCCTCACTCGGGGAACTGTCTCCAGTGTTTAAAAACGTAGCGGCACCTCTCTCGCCGTGGCCCGTGTGTGTGTGCGTGTGCGAGCTGCATGAGCGAAGGCGGGAGCGGGTGGAGACGGCAGCCACACGTGTGGGTATCAAGCGCCGCCAGCACGCTCGTGTCCGCTGCATCCTTAGACAACGCAGTCGGGCAGGAGGCACCTTCAGCCACGTCTTCGAGATGTGGAAACTGAGGCTCGGAGAGGGGAAGCGGTTCGCCAAGGCCCCAGCAGGAGGGCGCACGGAGGTGCTTTGGATCTATGTCTGACTGAGGACGTGAGCACCTCACACTGTGGGAGACTGTGCACCCCCAAAGGCAAATTTCAACAACTTTTACTGCTGACAAGACCTCCTGAAAAGCCTCCAAAGACATGACTCAACTTTTTAAATGGACAGCAGCCCCCTATGTGCAGCCGTACAAAAGCTGCATGCCTTACACGACCATGACAATGAGACACGAGATCTCCAAAGAAAAATACAACTATTGAAACAAAAGCCCCAGTGACGGCATTCTCGTCTCAGAGCACAATTCAGCCCCATGATGAACAGACGCATCGCTTCACTGAGACCTCAGCTACCTCCTGAGTAAGGAAGAAACGTGCTCCCCACACACCCACGCACCTCGCGGAGGGACTGGCCGACATCTCGGCCCTTCCGGCCTTTCCAACAAGGACGCAGGCCTGAGCGGAACTCGGTTCAGCAGCTGAGGTCCCTGGAACTTCCAGGCAGTGAGGTGACGCTTTATTATTCCCAAGACAAGGGGATAATAAATCAAGACGCAGTGGAGCCGAATCACGTTGGTCAAGCAGAAATCCGAGCGGGCGTGACCCTGCTTCACAAAATCCCACCGTTATCACTGGCTCTCTCTTAACTCCAGTAGCAGCCCAGGCCAGAATCCTATTTGCATAATTCTTGCCAGGCACTTAGCAAAATCTGAAAGGAAAAAAAACCTAACATTGGCTCTTTTCTGACACCTTGACAACCTCCAAATTGGATTCTAGGTGTTTTCCCGAGGGTAATTGGAAACGACTCAAATTGAAGTCAAATTCTTGGTAAAGAAAAAAAAAAGTATAAACAAATGGTCCTTTTAAAAACTGAGCTTTATTTTCAGTGCTATTTAGTTCTAAAAGCCACATATTTCTCCCCCCACCCCCAACTCAGGATTTCAGAAAAAACAACAAACAAATCCCAAACCTGGGGGATTCGGGCGCCTGACCACTGACATTTCGATTTGGCAATGAAAAAACCAGGACCCCCTTTCAAAGAAGCTTCTGTGGAAATCACCGTATTTCCCAGGACGGGGCTCACTGGTTTTCAACCTGGAAGTCGCCAACTTGAAAAGCGGACCTGGAAACCCAGACGTCACCACGTCAGCTGCTCTCATTCTAGCAGCTGGACGAATAACGGCCCCCAGAGCTACTCAAAGGGCCTTGAGGCATAGCAGAACTTCTCCCAACATACCCACCCTCCCCTGCCAACGGCCCTGGCCCGTCTTCCACGGGGACCACGGGGACCATAACTCACCCACACCCACCCGGGCCCGCCTGCTACCCATTAGCGTCTGGACAGGAAAGCCGGCGTCCCTGGGACCGCCCCGGCCGGCACCGGGTGGAGGCGGGAGGACGCTGGACACAGGGCCTATTGCTGGCCCCAGCAACCGCAGGACCCAGCAGCACTGAACTTCCTTGTGACGTATGACCACTGTCCAAGAGGAAGTCTGCATCGAACCTAAGCGCCTGCCTTTCTGCTGAGATACCAGGGCAGAAGTGACAAAAACATCTGGACAATTCTAACCGGAAGGATGGTGATTGAAAAGAAACCAAGGAGCATCCCCAAGCGGGTGTCCGCTGAAAGCGTAGTTCAGGAGGGATTCCAGGGCCGGGACGTGTTCTTCTACCTACTGAGAAGGCAAGAGTGACAGAGCTGCTCGCACCAGCATTCCGGAAACTCCTCAGGTGGGCTGAATCCCAATTCAGAGGCCAGAGTGAAAATATCTTTGAAACAGAAAAAAGGAGAAGGAAGAGGAGGCGTGGCTGGGAAACCATGTCATTCTGGCGAACATCTTTCCACCCACCACGAGACTGCGCAGGTCGCCGGTTTTCCAGCCAAAATCGTTCTTGCAGTCGTCAGGAACCAAGGAACGGGGAGTCGTCGTCTGGGAAGGGGCGACTCTGCTTCCGTATCGGGGGCTCAAGAGCCAAACAGCCTGAGGAGTCAGAGGGCAGAAACGTCAGCGAGGGCGGAAAGTCGCTGCTCGAAAAACACTTCAAGAGATTCTTTCACTGTGGTTTCTGGGTAATATTTAGGTAATCTTAGCACCTTTAAAAATACATATATATATGTAAAATAACATTTATGTAAACAAATGCACATATATGCATATGTATTTATATATCATTTTACAAATATCGGTATGTATTGTGAAAAATTTGATTTTTACCCATAATAAAAAAAAAGAAAGAAATTCTTTCAGGTTACTATTCTTTCAATTATCTTACATCATTTCCTGATTTTAAAAGTAACTAAAAAAAAAAACAACACTAAAAGGTATACACTGCATGCAAACCTGTAACACATGAGCCCCTTTTCTGTTACTGCACGTCAGTAGCAACTTTGATAAATAAAAAAGACCTTTGAATAAACAAATGATTGCAGTTAATAAAAAAGGAACTGATTATTGAAGAAAATCTGGACTGGATAAGCCTGGACACAAGATAATGTCCATCACGTCACGTGATGGGTCTGTATAGACAAAACCACAGAGCCGTTAAAAACATACATACAATCCAGAGAGACCCACAGCGTGGCATAGTATAGTCAAACTATCAAACGCCAAAGATAGAGAGAGAATTCTCAGAGTCGCGAGAGAGAAGCAACGTGTCACGTACGAGGGAGCCTCTGTAAGATTCAGAAACCGCGGCAGCAGGAAAGCAGTGGGATGACATACTTAAGTGCTGAAAGCAAAAAACTGCCAACCAAGAAACCTGTATCTAGCAAAACTGCCTTTCAGAAATGAAGGCGAGGTGAGTGGATGTGGCTCGACCTCCATTACCTCCTAAAATCAAACAACCAAAAGAAAAAACAAACTCCCTTTGGGGAATGGATGTAGCTCAGTGGTTGAGCGCCTGCTTCACACGTACAACGTCCTGGGTTCAAATCCCTGGCACCTCCTAAAAAAATAAGAAAAGATGGCAAGATTAAGACATTCATGAATTAGAGCTAAGAGAGTTCGTCACCACTAGACCCAATGAGGTGCTAAAGAGAGTTCTGCAGGTTGAAAGGACAGGACGAGAGACGAAAGATTGAAGCCACGTGAGGAGAGAAAGATCTCCAGTGAGGGCAACAGCAGGGGTGAATATAAATGCCAGCACCACTGCATTTCTGGCGTGTAACTCCACTCTACTTCCTACAGGACCTCGAGGCAGATGCATGAATGTGGTGACACCTCGGTGGCTTGGCGCTCATAGTGCGTAAGCGTGCCATCTGTGACAAGCACTACGCAAAGGCAGGGGGACGGAGGGGCACAGGACACAGTCTGTGCGTGATGCTGAAGGTAAGCGGGTACCAAAGCAAGCAAGAGTGCTCTAGACTCAGAATTTTAAATTTAAGCCCCGCGGTAACTGCGACAGTTTGAATTAGGTAAGTCCAAAAAAGAGTTTGTTTTTGAACGAATCTGTTGCTGTGAGTGAGACCCCTTGCTTGCATTAAATTTGGCTAAGGGATGGTGGCAGTTTGAAATTAGTTTATGAATCCCAAAAAGAGAAATATTACGTTTTGAACTGCTCCATTCCTGTGGGTGTGAGGCCCATTTGACTGATTCACGCTGAGTCTCCGCCCCCTCGCTGGGTCTGATGCAAAGGGAGACACAGAGAGGAAACAGGGAGCCGGCGTATGATTCTGCATGTGAGAGAGAGGATCGCTCCAGCACGAAGCCCCCGAGAGGCTGGGCCCACGGAGCAGCCCAGGAGGAGAGCAGCCCTGCGGTGTGCCTGAGAGCTCACAGCTGAACTTGGGAAGAGAGCGGAGCAGCAGAGACTCATCTAGGAGGCCTAGAAGGAGACAAGCCCTGTGCCTGGCTGCTCACAGCTGAGCTCCTGGAGACGGTAGATTCTGCAGGGAAGGCAGAGACCTCCGCAGAGATCGGCAGCCATCGTGCTCCCCCACGCGGCAGGTTGCCGGGATCAACAGTAGCTGACTTTGGTGCAAAAGCACCTCTTACGTGCCTTGAGTTACACTTTCTGCTGTCAGCCTTTACCCTAAATAACTACCTTTTGTAAAAGCCAACACGTTTCTGGTTCTTTTGGCCGCCCTCTGGCAAGCTGAAACAGCGACCTTGAGTAGATGACTTGAGATGGCTTTTGATTGGACTACAATGAGACCTGACACAGGTTAGGCCTTCACCTTCTCGCTGGGCCTCACATAAACGGAGACAGAGACAGACAGACACAGAAAGGAAGCTGCCACCTTTATCCTGCCACGTGAGAGAAAGGGGAACGTACAGAGAGAGGAATCCAGATTCTCCTACAGCTGCCGAGAGGCCAAGAAGCCCCGAGAGGCTGGGAGAGGCCCCGGAGTCTGGAGCCAGCAGAGCACAGAGGCACGGAAAGAGCCCCCCAGGGGCTGGGCCCGCGGAGCAGCTCAAGGCCGAGAAGACAAGCCCTGACACGTGTGGATCTCCCAGCCCACTGTTCAGGGAGAGCCTGGCCGCCCCAGCCCACAGGCAGGGTAGAGCACAGGCCCTGAAGATTAGAGACAGTAAGGTTGCCACCCCACAGTACTAAGGGGGTTGAGACTGTACCCCAGAGATTGGGGAAAGCGTGGCCATCACCCCAGTATTCTTGGAGGGTGAGGTCTGCAGCTCGGCCACTACCCAGATGCTTGATGAGGGTGGAACTGGGAAGAGGGCTGCCGGGCAAGGTCTTGGAAGGGGTGGGCCCCCATGAGGCCCCAGGAGAAGAAACCATGGTTCTGTAGATGACGCTCAGATTGTGAAATCGAACGGAGTGAGCCCTGCAGGTTTTCACAACTGTCGGAACTCAAGACATCTGTTTTCCTTCCAACTTCTCCCTGTGGCAATGGAAACGTGTATCTTGTGACTGTCCCTCTGTTGCATGTTGGAAGCAGACAGTTAGTTGTTTTGTAAGTTTCACAGGTCTACAGCCGGAAGGGAATTTTGACCCAAGACAGACCGCGTTTCTACAACTGATTTTTATGAGATTTTACACTTGGCATTGCTACTGAGATGATTTAAGGCTTTTGGAATATTGTGATCTAATGAATGGATTTGGCATATGGAAAGAACATGTCTTTTGGGGATTCAGAGGGTGGAGGGTGACAGTTTGAATTTGGTGAGCCCCCCACAAAGTTTATGATGTTGAACTAATCCATTACTGTGCGTGTGAGACCCTTTGATTGCATTAGATTTGGTTAAGGGATCTTGATTAGATCACTTGATCACCTCACTTTTGATTGGACTACATCGGTGAGGTTTGATACACGTTGGGTCCCCGCCCTCTTGCTGAACCTTACATAAAGGGAGACACAGGAAAAGGGCTGCCACTTTGATCCTGCATGTGAGAGAAAGGAGAAAGTACTTATAGAGGGAATTCCAGGTTCACCTACAGAAAGGCAGGGAAGCCCCGAGATGCTGAGCGAGATCTCAGAGTCTGGAGCCAGCAGAGCACAGAGGCACGGGAAGAGCCCCCCAGGGGACGCCAGGGTCAGCAGCCACTCTGATGCTGCCTTGATTTGGACTTTTCACAGCCTCTGAACTGTAAGGCTTTTACCTCAAATAAAATTCCCATTATAAAAGCCAACCCATTTCTGGTACTTTGCATCAGCAATCTTTTGGCAAACTAAGACAGTAACTACAAAGAATACAGAGAACCTGCAAGTTCTTAGGGACAGAGGCTGCCAGGACCAGGCGGCCAGGAGAATGGGAGGTAATGCAGAAAGAGGGTGACTTTTCTGTTTGAGGTGAAGGGAAAGTTCTGGTGACGGAAGGTAGTGAGGGTATCACAGCCTTGTGAGTGTGATTCATCCCACTGGGTGGTGTGATGGGAAAGTTTACGATCTATATATGTTCCCTCAATTAAGAAAAGAAAGAGAGCGCCTAAAGAGACCATGACAATTAAACGTAACACGTGACCCTGGATGAGACCTAACAGGGAGGAGAGAAGGTTCAAAGGGACATGACTGGGACATATTTGAAATTGGAATGCAGACTGTCGGCTTTGCAGCAGTGTTAAAGTCCCCAAACTCGATAACTGCACTTAAGGTGGTTATGTATTGATTTTAGGAAATGGACGTGGCAGTGTTAAGTCCAAGGAGCATGGTGCATGCAACCTACACTTAAAGTGTTCAGAAAATGGACTCATAAATAAACAGAAAGGTGGAGAGACGGATTGGTAGATTACAGCCAATGTGGTAAAATGTTAAAACTGGTGGATCCGGTATCTGGGGGGACAAGGGTGTTTTAGAGTTCTCTGTATGGGGAGTATATTATTTTTCCAACTGTCCCGTGAGTTTGAAAGTATTTCAAAGTAAAAAGTTTAAAATGAAGAGACTGAAAAAAAAAAAGATTATTTACAGGAACTCTGAATTATCTTTGTAATTTTTCTATAAATCTAAAATCATCCAAATAAAAAGTTTATTTAAATAACAGCAAATGGTGCTGGGACAACTGGATGCCCACATGCAAAAGAATGAGGCTGGGCCCCGACCTCAGACCAGAAACGAAAATGGACTTAGAGTGAATCAAAGGCCTCAGCGGAAGAGCTAAAACCATAAAACGCTTAGAAGAAAACACAGACGTAAATCTGGGTGACCTATGATTAGGCAATGGGTTCTCGGTCATGACTCCAAAATCACAAGCCAAGGAAAAGAAAACAAAGTGGACTTCATCAAAATGAAACAGTGGACACCACTGAGAAAGCGTAAAGACAACCCAAAGAATGGAAGAAAATATTTGCAAATCATCTATCTATCGAAGGACTGGCATTCAGGATATATAAAGAAAACTCTTAAAACTCAATGATAAACAAACAATCCAATAAGAAAAATAGGCTAAAGACTTGAACAGGCACTTCCCCAAAAAAGATCTACAAATGGCCAAAAAGCACATGATAAGAGGCTCAACATCACTAATTATCAGGGAACTGCACATCAAAACCACAATGGGACGGAGCAGGTGTAGCTCAGTGGTTGAGCACGTGCTTCACATGTACAAGGTCCTAGGTTCAATCCCCAGTACCTCCTAAAAAAAAAAAAGTCCCCAATGGGATACCACTTCACACCCGCTAGGACAGCTGCAACCAAAAAGATGACCAATAACAAGTGTTGGCGAGGAGGCGGGGAAAGCGGCGCCCTAATTCAAGGCTGGGGGTGAGGGGATGGGAAATGGCGTGGCGCCTTTGGAAGAGCCTGGCAGTTCCTCAAACAGTGAAACAGAATCACGATACAGCCCAGCAATTCCCTCCAAGAAGGGAAACAAAAAATCCAGACATCCACACAAAAACCTGGACATGAAAGTACAGCATGGGTCACAGCAGCCAAAAAGTACAAACAGCCCACGTGTCCATCCACAGTGAGTGGAAGCAAAGCATGGAAGACCACTCAGCCCGTAAAAAGGACGAAAAAGGACTGCGGTGTTGATAAATGCTACAACAGGGGCAAACCGTAAGCACATGACGCAGCGCGAAAGAAGCCAGGCACAAAGGACCTCCTATCGCCTGATGCCAGTTATATGCACGTCCAGACACGCTCACCCATCAAGAGGGAAGGCACATGGGTGGCTGCCAGGGGCTGTGGGAGGGGGTAGGGGCTGACTGCTAATGGGGCCAGCTTTCTGGAGTGACGAAAATGTTCTGGAACTTAGGACTGTACAACCCGACAAATACACTAAAAATGATTCAACTGTGAAGACCGACTTCTACTTTTTATTCACAAATCCTTCTCTGTGGTTTGGCCCTGGTTGTCTCCCTACCTTTTATTCCAACATTTTATTATGAAAATTTCAACAGACGTTAAGAGAGTTAAAAGACCGGCTCAGCCACATCCACACATGCACTGCCTCGATTCTGCACTCAACACTTGGATTTACCGCATCTCTACCGATCCGCCTGCCTTAGCTTTGTTTAAGGAGGCACCAGCGATTGAACCCGGGACCTCGCATATGTGAAGTGGGTGCTCAACCACTGCGCTACACCAGCTCCTGTCTGCCTTACTTTTGATGTGTTTCAAAGGAAGTTGCAGACTTACTTTGTACAATTCATCCCTACACACTCCACGTTTCTCCCTGTATTTCATTTAAAGTGTTTAGTGACTTTTAAAAGTTTCAAAAGTAGCTTGGGTCAGACAACACAGAAGTGGATGCAGGGAAGAATGAACCAGACCCCACCCCACTGTCTCCCTTGGCAATCACGGCATGGTCGCCTACTTAGACCGGCTGGAGCAGATCCTTCCAATTCCTTCACTGAAGAGTGTTCCCTGCCCAGATGAACGGCAGTCACTCAATGTTTACTCTGTGTTTGCTGCGTGCAAGCCACAGCTGAGCTCAGACTGTGCATATGGTGCCATCCAGCCTTCTCCACTTTCAAAACTGCGCCCCATGTACACAGAACCTTCCGGCACATCATCAGTGAGGCCGTTGTGACGGCTGGTCGTCTGAGCGTCCTTCAAATCACCTGTCACTGGCCCTGTTCTTGGACTTTCGGGTGATTTCCAGTTTCTCAATACCCTGAGAAAGCCTCCCTGACACAGGCCTTTCTTAAGAGAGGCTTCCCCGCCCACGGGCTCTGACGAGGGGGTGGGCCTAAGTCAGGGACCAGCAAGCACTTTCCGTCAACGGCCAGACAGTAACTATTTCAGGACTTGAGGGCCAGCGGGCCCCACCGCAACCTCTTGACTCAGCCACAGACACGGGCGTGACTGTGAGCCAATAACGCGCTGTTCATACAGACAAGGCAGCAGGAGGGTCTGGCCTGTGGGCAGTGGTTTACCGACCCCTGGCCTGAGTGGCTTACCCTGAAATCAGGAACCCTATCCCAGCTACTAGGCCATCAGACTGTCACGTCCCAGAACAATGGGCCACAGACCAAGCTGGCCCTGGGGTGCAGAACTGGAAATTCACAGAGACTGAGGCTGCCATTGAGGTCTCAGGTCAGCAGACAAGCGAGCAAAAGATGCTGGTCGGAGAGGAGAGGATGACAAAGCGCCGGCATGGGGAAGAGCAGGGTGAGGACATCACGCCAAGCCTTCCCTGCCCCAGGACCTTTGCAAGCGCGGCTTCCTGTGCTGTCGGGCTTTTCCCCCCGGCTCTACGGTTCTGTGCTTCTCCTTGCCCCTTAGGGCTTGATTTAAGTGGCACCTTCTCAGAGAACCTTTCTCTGACCAGCTCCTCTCCCCACCGGCCACCTCGCAATTCAGTGTCTCCTATGTGCCTGGTTTTCTGCCCATCCCCACCCACCGTACTGCGCACGCCCTGACAGCAGGGTCCGTGGCCACCTAGTCTCGGCCGTACTCCTGATGGCCGGTGGAGTAGATGCTCGACGGCTAGTTCTGAACGAACGAGTGAATGAATGAATGGGAACCCGGAGAGACAGAAGGCCAGAGGAGCCTCCCGACACTGCTACTTCCTGTGAGGCCTGGATGACGCCCTAGACTATCCTCTCTGCAAATTCCTCTTTGTACCTTGCTCCCAAGCCCTCCCTGGCCACCAATTAAAACGTCTTGAGAAAGGCCACCCTCACCGTTGCAGTCCTCATGCTGGGTTCCGACACTCCGTAAGAGACCCCGTGAAGCCCCTCCTTCCCCGATCCCCCAAGTCCTCGAAGGGTCTCCTCAGACAGCCACTGGGTTGGCACGAGGCCTGCCCAGCGACCCAGAATCCAGCACCTCCGCCTCTCGGGGGAGCCTGCTTTTTTGTCCTCTTCCTGCTCCGGCAAAGTGTGCGGGAATGGGCCCAGCAAGGTCAAGCTCACCCGATTCTCCTACCATTTCCCCTGAGTCTGTTGATCGTCAGTTTCACGATTAACTAATAGCAGCCTTGGAATTAGGGCCCCAATCACTAGGAAGAAAGCCAACCGGATTGGACTGGTTTTACCCTAATGAGAGAATGAAAACGGGGCCTGAAACCAAAAATAGAGCCTGAAGGCAGTAGGCAGGATCGTGGCGGGCTGAAGCGGGGCCCAGTGGCACGCCGTCCGGGCCACGCCGCCCTGCTGGGCAGGGGAGAGCTGGCCTGAGGGGAACGCTCTGTGCTCACCGAGGCTCCGGCCCGGCCCCGCTGGGACGCGGCCACGCGGCCTAACCCCACGGCCTCGGGTTTCCTCGCCAGCCTGGAAGGTGTCTATTTTGAGAACAGAAAGCGTGACAACAGAGGGCAGGCCGGGGGGACAGGTCACTCGAGGAGAACGGCTCCGGGGCTGCCACCACGAAGGGGACGGCGGATCGACTTACACGATCATGCAGAACATCATGAAGACGTTCCACAGGGCGATGAAGATCCGGAAGTATCTGAGGCTCAGTAAGAACTCCCGGATGTTGTCACCTGGAAAGTCAAAGAGCACTTTCAGCACCCGGCTGGCGTTCCCGCATTAACCGCCGCGGGAGGCTTCTGTAGCCTCCCCCACCCAGCACCCACCGCCCCCATCTTCCTGCGGCTTTTCCTCTGGGGCCCCACCACTCCCCACCCCTCGGTCCACAGGCTTTGGGGGCCACCGACTCACCCCCCGACCACACTGAGGCCCCAGCCTCTGACTGTCCACTGAGAGCCAGCCCTGGGACCGTGGCCCTGCTCCGGGGAAAGCTTTCCGCCAGGCTCGGCAGGATGTGAACCTCGTCCTCCCCAGCAGGGCCCGGCGAGCCATGGCCCGTGGCCAAATCCAGCCCCCGCTGCCTGTTTGTGTCCCATAGTGGTTTTTACACTTTGCAAGGCCAGGAAATTTTATAAAATCCAAAGAATACGTCCTGTCACGCAAAAATTACATGAAATTCAAATTCCAGCATCCAAATAAAGTGGTATTGGCACACACCCACGCCCATTCGCTTTCACGCACTCTGCGGCTGCTTTCGGCTTCAAGGGCCAAGTCAGGTTGTCGTTCCAGAGAACGTGCGGCCAGCAAAGCCGTTTAAATGTCCGGTGCTTTACAGGAAAACGTGACGACCCCTCCTCAAGGTCGAATTTGCCAGCGCAAAGTGAAAGCACAAGTGAAACCAAACAGGAGACAGGCAAATTGGGAGCTGGAGAGCCAGAGTCTGGGGGCTGGTCTCAGCCTTGAACTCCAACGCGTGGAAATAATTCTGTCCTCAGACTTTTCCATTTGTTTCCACTGCTCTGGCCGGGTTTTCATGCTTTGCCACTAAAAGCATCCTGTTTTGGGCAAGTGAGACAGGGAAGTAGCTTCGATATGGCCTTACTGTGGTCCGCTCTAGGACACGGAACAGAAACCCCGTCTAGGGGAGGCCATTTGGCACATTAGCATGCCACAGACCTAGGTTCCAGAACCTTCTTATGGGATTTCGAGTGACTCGCCCTCCCTCTTGGGGCTCCAGAGTGAAAGGGTGGCAGTGGGTGACCTCCCAGGGTGAGCTCGGACGCGTCTGCAGCAGCCTCTCGGTGCCACTCCATCCAAGCCGAGACCAGCACGGGTCAGGAAGGCTCGGCATTGATGCCCACGGGAAGCTGCGCATGGCCCGACCCGGGGACTGGTGGTGACGGGGGAGTGGGGGAGGATGGGCCGGTCCCCACAGAGGTCAGAGAAGCGCGGCTCTGCAATGCTCTTCAGAGCCTGGCTCCGGTAGACGCCGACCGAGGCCACACGTCCCAGGCAGCCCTGAGGCAGGAGGACACGACGAGGAGTGAGACCGATGCCCGGCCCTCGGGGGCTCCCAGGAAGGACGAGCACGTGAGGTCGTTCACCATGCCGACCACGATGACAGGAAGACGGCCTGCTCCGTGAGAGGGTCTTGGGGGCCCCAACCCAGTGTGTGTGTCAACTGGGGGGGGGGGAGGTCAGGAGCCACTGCAGGTGGATCGGTTAAGAGAGTGGGTCCTGAACCTGATACAAGACAGACACGCCACAGGACGACGTCCACGGCCATGGGGAGGCGGACGCAGAGACGGAAGTGGACCCCCTGGGCGCCAGAAGCCAGAGGGAGGCGGGAGCAGACTCTCCCCTGGAGCACCGTGATTGGGACTCCTGGTGCCTGAAGCCCTTGCGTGCTCTTTTAGGCTGGCCGGTTTGTGGTCCTCTGTGACAGCAGCCCTGGGAAGCTTGACGACGGGGGGCGGGTCAGAAGAAGCTTCTCTAAGGAAGCGCCTGAGCTGCCACCCGTGTGGACAGGAGCTTCCTGGGGCCAAAGCCCAGGTCCGCTCATCCGTGGCCTCTCTGCGCCCGTTTTGTTCTCTGTAAACGGGGGAGATGGGCTGCGGGGAAGCCCTCAGCACAGTGCCTGGCACAGAGGGAGCTCCTGGCAAGCACAGCAGCGGTGGCGTTCGGGGTCAGCAGGGCAAGGGGTACGGGGGTGAGGGGACAGCGGGTGCAGAGCCCCGACCGGAAGGAGCCGTGAGGGAGAGCAAAACCTCCTGGGAAAAGGCCGCCCCAAGCCGGAGCACCGGCTTGGGGCCCAGGACCTGCTACAGTGCTTCCTGCAAAGCGGGCAGGCGACACCCAGCTGCAGGATTAAGTGCAGGCACGAATGGACGCGTGGATGGGCAGACGGGCGGACGGTCCCGCAGTTAAGAGTCCAATCTCCGGGTTCAGAAAACCCGTGGCTCAAATGCCAACTCTGGCCCGGGTGGGCCGTGAGTGGCCCTGAAGTGAGCCGAGGTACATCTCTGAGCCGCGGTTTCCTCATCTGAAAAATGGGAAGACGACCCTTCCCACTTAGAAAAGGTGGGAGGTCGAAGAGAACACCTGTGGGAAGCACCTGCCACGGCAGCCCCCACCAGGCAGGCTCCTGGGCAGGGGAGCCGCCAGCCTCGCTCAAAACCGCCATGCCACAGGCACCTGCCCAGCTCTGCGCGGCGCTCCCGCACAGCTCTGGCCACCTGGGCTGCAGAGACACCTTCCCTCTCTCGCCAGCGCCTCCTTCGCAGCCTGTCCCTGTTCAGGCACTGTCTGTCCCCCACTTTGCCCAGTCCCACGAGAGCCTGGCTCGTTCCCTGCTGTACCCCCAGCACCCGGCACCACACCCAGCACGCAGCAGGCGCTCAGGAAACAGCCGGTGAACGAATGATGGGCCCCACTGGACTCCTAGGGTCACAGGAGCAAATCCCCTGGGGAGTGTCAGTTCCAGGGCCTCCAGCCCAGGGAGATGAGACAAATACGACAGGGCAGGGGTGAGGGGAAGCCACGGGCCCTGCCTGAAGGGGCTCCTGCGTCCCGACCGCACTCAGCAGGTGCCAGGAGCTCAGCTGAACCCCCAGATCACACTTGCAGCTTTTTCTATGCAATCTCCTGATTCATTCAAAACCTCCTAACACAGGCATCTCATTAAGAGAGAGAGAGTCCGTGGGGACCCAGATCCATCATTCGCTCGCTCATTCGTTCACACACACTGGACCGCATGCTGATGCTAACGGGCCCCCTTCTCTGGAACTCACGGTCAAGCGTGGGGGCCGACCTTAGGCGGAGGGCAGCAGGCATGCAGACACCTTCCATGAGGGAGGTCCGGCGGGGCAGAGGTGGGCAAAGGGACAGCACAGCCTGAGGCCGACCTGCCCCCACCCCCACCCCCACATTCCATTCAGAGGAAACTGGGGTTGGCCCTGCTGTCCAAAAATGGTCCTCTCCCAAGTGCACGGTGTCCCCAGGGTCCCCAGGTGTGAGAGCAGACCAGGAAGGGACGCTTACCTGTGCTGGGCACCTTTGACTCCTCCCCAAAGCCCTGCGTGTCCTTCTTTTTCCTACAGAGAAGGGCAGACAGTGTCCATGTTCAGCGGGTCGGAGAGAGGGCCCCGAGCCCGGCCCTTCAGCCCCGGCCCTGCCCTGGCTCCGACTGCTGTGTGACCGAGGGCGGCTCAGTGCCCCTCTCTGGGCGGCCACCAGCCCGGCCACTCACAGCCAGACGTGCCACCACCGACAGGGTGTGCAGGCTGGTCC
>JAQZBX010075278.1:0-14625 GCA_029593785.1 Cabassous unicinctus
TTAGCGGTGTGACTGGACGGCAGGCTGTGAGGGCCACGGGCAGTGCGCAGAGCCCAGGCGGGGGCCGGGCGCTGCAGGGAGGGCAGCCTAGCGTCTGGGCCTCCCACGGCTTAGAGAGGACAGAACGAGCCAGCGGAAGCCTCCAGGGTCTAGTCCCGAGGGGGCCAGAGAGCACGGCCAGCTGGAATCCTCAGGTTCCAAAGGACTGCGCCTGAGCCAACCCCTCAGAAGGCCCCCACAGCCAAACCTTCCCGCCAGACTGGAAAAAAAGTGAACAGGCCACGGCAGGTGCCGCTTCTCTTCCCCCCTCCTCCTGGCCAAGCGACACCGTCCCCACTGCCCCGTGGCAGCGGGGAGCCCAAGTGGGCAAACAGGCCCCACGTGGAGGGCAAGCCTCCAAGCCGGGAGCCAGTCCTCAGTCCCAAAGCACAGAAACTGGAAGCAGCAGCTGCCGGAAGCTGCCCGCGTCTCGGCCACTGTGCTGCCTGGGCGGCCCCTGCTCCTGGGTCTCCCAGGAGACGGCTGCAGTCCAGGAAGGGCTGACAGCTGCAGGGCCAGTGCCTTGCTTCCCCTCAGGGCACCCCAACCAGCCGTGCAACGCCCCCGCCGGACCCTTACTCTTCTTCTCCCCTTTGTCCCAGGCGACGCCTGCCTCTTTCACCTGGGCAGTGATGCCCAGCATCATGGACACAGCCAGCAGGTCCGTCACGTGAATCACAAACCGCTCCTGCAGGCAAAGCACTGCGGGCTGGCACCGGGAAGCAGTGGCCTGCCCAGGTCCAAAAGCACCCAGGGAGCTGGGAAGGGGGACAGCAGTTCTTGGGAGGGCCGAGGGACCCTCGGGCCACAGGAGGGGCCAAGCAGGAGGAAGTCTGGGGACCAGGAGAGCTGGCTGACAGCAAGCTCCTTGTCAGCCAGAGGCTTGACCTGCACTGACAAAGCACAACCGCAGCCGAGTGAGCTGTCAAGGGCCGACTGCCAGCATCCTGGGCATGGTGCCCGACACCCCCGTGATCTGCCCAAATCCCTCCTTTGGCACCGTCTTCCCCCGTGCCCTGCACGCTCTGAAGCCAGAGCAGACCACCTGCCCATCCGTGAGCATGGTCTCATGGTCTGCGTCCCTGCTCGCACCATCCCTGGCTCCAAAGGCCTCCTCTGCCCCACTGCTGCAATCCCGCTCCAATCCCCGGCCACCCGGGTCCTAACAGCGCTTACGCCTCCCTCTGGGCTAACTGCAGAGAGGACTACGTGGGGACCATGGGTGGAATGTGAGACACTCCCTCTGTGCCCAAGCCCCGTGGCTCCGTGCACTGCCAGCCTATGCCGAGCTGAGCAGGCCCAGGGCTTGAGGACAGCCGGCTGACCGCCTGCCCCAGAGCAAGAAGCTAGACCCAGAGCCCACCCACGTGTTCTGGGGCCCAGAAGGCCGGACGCCGGGAGGACGTGGCGGGCAACGGGCGGGGCCGCACCTTGAGGTCCATGTCCAGGTGCTGCGGCTCCCTGCGCTCCTGCATGAGACCAAGGCAGAAGGCCTGGAAGTTGATCTCGTGCTTGGTCTGCTTGATGATCTCGCGCAGCAGTGCCCGTGACGCCCGCAGGTAGTCGTCCTTGTTGGTCAGCAGGTCCTGGAACACCATGGCCAGGAACTGGGCAGAGAGAGGCTGCTCAGCGCCTGCGTCCCGGCCAGCCCGTGCCCCTGCCCCGCCTGCCTTGCATGGAGCCGCTCCAGACCACCTGGGAGAAACGGCCCCCAACCTGCTTGCCCGAGGCACGGGCAGGAGCACCTGCACACCTGCGAGCCACAACGTGCCTCGGGCTACCTCGTCCCACAGGCCGTGAGCGGACAGCGGGGACTGCGTCTCCCTCGTTACTCCCTTGCAGCTGGGCGCCAGGGGCACCACACAGCAGGACCAAACACGTGGGCTCAGTCCCACCCCACCCTGACACCTAACTGGCCCCGAGCCTTGCTGAATGGCTGGTCAGCAGAGCCGCCGCGGCGTCTACCTGGCTGTGTCACACATGGGTGAGCCCGTGTAGAAAGCTAACTGCTGTTAATAGCCACAACGGTGATAACAGTGACGGCAGACACAGGAGAGAGAAGTGCTTTTCTAGACGCTCCCTCCAGAAAACCCATGTGACCCAAGGGGCTCAGACCCGGGGCCCAAAGGCCAGCGCCAGGAGGGCCAGCGAGAAGCCGCTGCGCCAAGAAAAAACACCGCAGGCAAAGCCAGGCAGGATTTCAGCCTGGAACATGGGTGGCTCTTAAGAGTTTGGTGCTGTGTACCCCTAAACGAGTTTACTTTTAGTTTCCAAGAAAATTGGGGCGCATGCTTGTACCCTCTTGCACTGGCCAAAGCCACACGAGTGAGTTTCCAAAGCCTCACTCCTGTGCAGCCCCTCCCGCCACCCCCAGAGCCCGCAGGAGCTCTTTCCGGAACAGCGCGGCCCCAGCGTCAGCTGGCGAGGCCGCGGCCGCACTCCAGACTGGAGCCCCTGCGCAGCGCCCACCTTGGGCGCCAGATCGGAGCTGTGCTGCAGGACGGTGTGCAGGACCTGCATGTTGCTGGGGTTCCGGGCGCTGGAGAGCTCATTGAAGATCACAAACTTGACGGTGGTGCCCAGGTTGTCCTTGTGGGCGCTCAGCAGCTCCCTGGAAACGGGCCAGGCACCCAGGCGCTGGCGAGGGTCCCCGGGCTGGCCCTGCCCCTCCCGCCCACCCGTGGCCCCCACCCCGCACACCTGATGCAGAGCATGTAGTGGTTGAGGAGAACCTTGGGCTTGAGGCGGATCTTGATCAGGTGGGAGATGACGTCCACGTCCTCCGGGCCCTGCGTGGTGCAGTTCACGCATGCCGACATGAGCAGGTCCTGGGCTGGCCGGGTCAGCTGCAGGGAGGGGAGGCCTGCTCAGCCTCAGGCCCCGGCACCTGCACCCACGTGTCCCCACACTACACCTGCCCCCCGACCGCCCACCTTCGGGTTCTGCAGCCACATCTCCAGCTTCTGTACGGCCATCAGCCGGACCTCCTTGTAGCCGCAGGTGGCGGTGAGCAGCCGCAGCAGGTTGCGGGAGACGTTGTCGATGGGCTGCCGCCGGTTCAGCTGGTCCCGCAGCACGTCCAGGACGTACTCCTCCACACTCTCCGCCAGCTCGTCGTACCTAGGCCCGGGGGGAGCAGGGAAAGGGAGTCTCTGCTCGCGGGGGCCTCCCAGGAGCCCCCAAGCCAGCCAGGACGGGCCCGGGTGCGGCTGGGCGTGGCACCTACCTGGGCATGAGCTGGCCCTCCTGCTCGGGACTCGGCTTCTCCTCAGCGATGAGGAGCTCCGTCTGGCTGTCCTCCTCCTCGGTGAGGGAGGGGTGAGGGCTGCTCCCTGCACAGAGAGACCCCGTGGAGCCCACAGGGGAGCTGGGGACCACAGCCCCCTCGGGCCAGAAAAGCCCCTCCGCCCCCCAAGCCGGCCCCACGGTCTTACCGGCGCTGAGGTCGCCCCCGCCACGCCCCGCCTCGCCTTGCAGGAGCGTGCTCCGGGGGGGCGCCTTGGTGTTGAAGGCAGTCTGGATGTTGTCCACGAAGGCCTTGCAGTGAGGGCTGTCCACCCAGACCCGCTCGCCCAGAGAGTCCTCGATGTATACCTGCTCGGGGACGGCACACGGCCCAGCTGAACCCCCTCCAGGGCCGGGCAAGCCTGGCACTCTGCGGCCCCCCCACCCTGTAAAAAGCAAGTGGGAGCTCCCCTGTGGCCTGGCACCCAGCGGAGGGGGTACCCGGTGGCGCTTGCCGTCCACCTACTGTGGAAGAGGCAGAGTCACGGTGACCATGTGGGAGACACAGCCCTTGGGAGAGGGGCCACCGAGGGCACGTGCAGCGAAGTGTCGGACGGGCCGGCCCCCTCCCCCAGGGCTCATCACTGAAGCAGGGACTGTCCTGAGCCTCCTGGGAGAGGCACGCTCACCTTGACGAAGATCTCGGGCCAGTTCTCATCCTCCTCGTAGGCAGCCATGAGGAGGTTACAGGCCAGCACCGAGACCAGGCTGTTTCCCTTGGCCTTGAAGTTCATGGAGGCATCCCGCCGCAAGAGGCTGCACAGGGCCTGGGAGGCGGCCACGGCTTAGACAAGGACGCAGAGCGCACACGCCTCCGTGCTGTCCAGAGGCGGGCGCCAGAGTGGCTCCAGGGAGAGGCCCCTGGAAGGGGCAAGGGGCGAGGAGACGGCAGGGCCCAGGCCCATCAGCCTGCCGCCCACGCTTCCCAGACCAGGGCGACAGCGTCCAGTTCTCACCTCAATGACGCCCTCCGTGGCAAAGATGTTGGGCTTGATCTTGGCCAGGTACATGAGGCTCAGGTACAGGGTGCTGTCTGGCTTGGCCCGGGTGAGCTTCAGCTGCTTCACGGCCCCGCACAGCACTCCCTCGATCCTGTCATCGTTGCCCTCCACCTCGGCGGCCTCGATCTCCTCCAGCAGCACCGTGGGCAGAACTGGCAGGGGCAAGCAGGGCCGGTGGGCGGCAGCCCAGAGCAGAAGTTCCCGGGGAGCCCCCGAAGCCACAGGGACACCAAGCAAGCAGGAGTCCCAGGGCTGCATCCCATGACCAAGCCACATGCCGTGCTTCCAGAGCAGCCTCACGCAGGGAAGACAACCGCCCTGTCCCAGGGGCAAGGCTGGCCAAGGCAGTGCACGGCAAACACAGCCACGGCCCCTGCGGCCTCACGGCAGGGGTCCCTCCAACCCCTGCATCTGCCAGCGTCCGTGGGGACCACGGGGCAGGAACCCACACCTCCTTCCCCTGCAGCCCCTGGGGCTGGACCAGTTATGTGGTCAGAGCACAAGTTCACTCTTTCAGAAACACTGTCAACTTTGTCTAAATCTCAAGATAACAGGTACACTGGTGCCGCAGTCCTCTTACTTCCTGCTGCGTCTTTGTTTCCTCCTGTCTCCCCTAACATTTTCTGTGCCTTCTCTTTTTCCCACTGGCTCCATCTTGCCAGAGTTTCTTCTGTTTTAACAATCCATGAAGAGCCACTTGTGGGTTTAGTGGGCCCCTCTTTTCCACCTCATCAGCTTCCACGCGCATCTTTAGCATTTCTTCTGCTGCTTCTGGGTTTATTCTGTTCTTTTCCGCACGTCTTAAGCTGGACGCCTGGCTCACCAACCCTCCTGCATGGTAAGTGCATGCATCTGCAAACGTTCCCGAGCAGTGCTTCAGCGACAGCACGTGCTTATTCGCAGCGTTTGTCACTGTTCAGTTCTTGGCGATTCCCAATTTTCCTTACAATTTCTTCTCTGACCCAAGAGTGATTTAGGATTGTCTTTTATTATTATTATTATTTTTTTTTTTAAGATTTATTTATTTATTTATTTATCCCCCCCTTGCTGCTTGTGTTTGCTGTGTCCATTTGCTGTGTGTTTTTTCCGTGTCTGCTTATTTCCCCCTTGCTGCGAGGTCTTGCTGCATCAGCCCACCGTGCTGCATGGGCCGGCCTGCCCTCACAAGGAGGCCCCGGGAAGCGAACCCAGGGCCTCCCATATGGTAAACGGGAGCTCTATCGATTGAGCCACACCCGCTTCCCTAGGATTGTCTTTTAAACACCTGAACACACAGAGGGAGGTGGTGTTACCGATTTCTAAGTTAACCACAAGGAGAAAGGAGTCGGCAGCATCTACTGAGTGCTCTCCAGAACAAGGCATGAAAGACAGATGTGCAGGATGGATGGACTGGAGCTACGGAAGGTTCCGGCCTTGAGAGGCCTCTGAACACCACACACCATCAACAGCAGAAGCAGCTTCCTGCTTTCATAAAAGCACCTAGTGTTTGTAAAGTATTTTAGCATTAAGAATATGCTTTCCAAAACCAAGTCACATTTAATCTTCACAGCCACCTTCAGGGGAGGGGATGCTCTTTTCACTTGAAGGAACAAAGCGACACGGTCCCACCGGCAGCTGAGAAGGCAGGGTCAGGACCTCAGCCCAGAATCACCTCCAGCTGGGTCGTCCTGTTCCTCACACCGCCCCAGGCTCCGGCTGCCAAGTGGCCCAGGCACAAACACCGTCCTCACCTCTGGCCTCACTGCTCATCAGCATATGCCGGCCAGGCCAGACCCAGCTGGACCCTGACAGCTCCATTCTCCAGGACAACTGGCTCTGCTTTGCCTGTTTTCCCACCAGCCTTCTTTACTGCCTGTCAATCGTATCAATCCTGCAGGCCCAATCTCACACTGCAGTCCTGCTGAGCCTTCCCTCTCCCTGAGCAGACAGGACACCTGAACTGCAGACTCCTCAGTAGGGCTCATTCACCCGCTGCTTTGAGTCAGAGTAACCTGGTGCCCCCCTGGGTTTCTCTCTCCAAGTCTCTGAGCTCCTACGGGTAGAGGCCACCAGCTACTTATCCTTGTGACTCTGGGCTTTGCAATTCAGAGAGGCTCAAAACATTTGGTGGACTAAATTAAACTGCTATGTCACTGCTAAAGATGTCAAGGTGTTCATTCTTTTCAGCTCCTACAAAGAACCACCTAAAGACCTGCCCCAGCAGAAACAAACACACAGACAACAAGGCCTGCTATCAGAGTACCCGTAGGATCAACATCCATGGCTGGCTCAACAAATCTGCTCTACAGGACACCACGGGGCCATTAGAAGTGACCATTAGAAAGAAAATGCAAAAAGGAGGAGCATCATCAGATGCGTGCCGAACTAAACGCATCTGTGTGGGAAGTGGGCCTGCACTCCAGTGTTCCAGTTTCCCTAAGGCCTTTAGTGTCCAACTGAAAAAGGAGGGGGCAAAACTCTTTACTGTTAGTGCCTGGGAGGGGAGAAGACAAGTAACTGCAGACCCCGTCACACCAGGCCAAGGGAGGCACACGACATCCAAACCATGAGACAAGGAGCGCTCGGTGGCCATCACAGAGGAGGCGCTCACCAAACATCTCCCAGGTAGTCAGCTGAATGAATGAAGGAGTCGCTGGCAATGCGCTAGGGGTACGTCAACATGCACACACAGCTCCTCCTGCGACCCCTTCCCTGAAGGTGGAGAGAGCTAGATGGCAAAGCCAGGCTAAGCCTGTATGGCACTTTACAACCAAGGGGAAAGCACCTGCACGTGCTATAGCTTGCTTAACTCCTAAGAGCTCTATTACTTCTCATTCCAACCTTACAAAGAAGGCAAATGAGACTCACGGAAGTGATTTAGCCAATGTAAAAAATGTGCTCTTGCTAGATGGCCTCCGCTCTGCCCCGCAACCTCCCCCAATGCCACCTCCCTCTAGGTCATGTTAGTCCCTGATCTGCATCACAAAACTTGGAAGCAAAAGTAGAATAAAGGCAGCTGTACAAGAAGTGCTTTGGAGAGCAAATTCTCAAAGGAACAAACTGCCCTGTTGTCTCGTATCATCCAGCCTCCCGGAGTGCCTTGGCGGTGCTAAGCCCAGGAAGTGCTCACTGAGCACTGCTGGACCAGTGAGGTTTGGGGTACGTGCTCTGAGGGGTCCAGGGCTTACTTTACCTTCGATTGGTACCACAGATGGTTCTTTAATTGAGGGAGAAATAGCTCGTTTTTCTGCCACTGCGGCCTCAGCCAGGCGTCCCAGGGCACTCAGAGGGGGTGTGGAGGAGAGTTTGGGGCGTTTCGTGAGGCCGGTCAGGGCCGAGGCACCGGACAGAGCAGACGCAGCATCCCGCTTGCGCTCGGAAGGCAGGCTGGAAGGGGCTGGCTTCAGCAGGGCGGACGCCGTTTTCGATTCATTGGCCTGACCCTTTGAGCCCAGAGCAATGAAATCTCCCGGTGGAGGGTGCCCTGCAGAGAAGAAAAAGAGAAACTTGCACCTTTATGCAATGCCTGAGACGGAAGAGATCTTAGAGAATGAATCTAATCTCCTGTTATTTCAGAGAAGTTGAAACAAGGATCAGAGAAGGCGGGAAGGAGGTTACCAGCAAGTCAAAAGCTGAGCTTGGGATTGGTACGACATAGCCTTGATGATGGCTAAAAGCTTTGCAGAGCTTACTATGAGCCAGGCCTTTGCTAAGTACCTTTAAAGTATGAGTTCATTTATTTCTCAGCAAGTTTCTGAAAGAGGCGAGGACTGAAAGACCCAGAGAGGCTGTGGAACATACCCACAGTGTTGCAGAGATAGGGAATGGCAAAGCCGGATGCACGTCCAGCAGTTTGGCTCCCGGGTCTGAGCTTCTACCCACCTCTTATGCTGCCTTCAACTAACGCTATCCTTCAGCTACTCACCACAGCCTTGGCTGTGCAGTCTGGAACAAGATGACAGTCTCCCGTGGGAGGCCACAGCTGTCCCAAGTCTCCCACGGCCTCCAGAAGACCTTAGTACTGAGGGCTATTTTTCCAGACCCCATTCCTAGAAAGAGCCTTTGCTGCTGAGTAATAAGCTCCAACTTAGGCCAAGTGGCAAAGCAGAGAAGCCCCCAAAGAGCCCGCAGCCGCCCCCACTCACCTGAAGGTTTGGCCGCGGCGCTGGGCCTCCGGACGGTGGTGGGCTTGGCCCGGTTCATTCTGTCCCCTTCCCCTCGCTGCTCCTAGCTGCGCAAGTGCCACCTGGGGAGAAAGCCAGCACGAAGTCATTCATTCATTCACTCGTGCAGGGCCCGAGGACCCAGGGACGAATGGGGCCCGCAGTCTGCACTAGCCACCAGCTCCGAGCCGCCGGGGAAGGGGCTCGATCGCGCGGCAGCCGCGCGGCACGGGCGGGGACAGGGCCGGGACGTGGCCGCGCGGCCTGGGGCGTCGGGCCGGGAGCCGCGCGGGAGGCCGCCGAGGGGCCGGGGGCCCAGAGCGAGGAGGTGCCGAGAGCCGCGACCACTCACCTCCCGCCCATCGCACAGGGACCCGGCGCTCCGCCGCCCCGGAACCGGAAGCAAGCCTCCCCGAGCTCCGTGCTCCTACTTCCGGAAGCGCCGGAAACAAAACAGCGCGATGGGCGGAGACGGGAGGGAGAGGCGAGCGGGGCGGGCGGTGCCTGCAGCGCCTTCTGGCGGCCGGGAGGTCCCACGGGACACGGCAGCCTCTGCATGCTACCAGAGTCCGGGAGTGCCAGCAACAGAATTTACAATCCCGCCCTTTCTCTGGGTTGGGCACATTTTACATATATAACGTGT
This sequence comes from Cabassous unicinctus, assembly GCA_029593785.1. Taxonomy (NCBI): domain Eukaryota; kingdom Metazoa; phylum Chordata; class Mammalia; order Cingulata; family Chlamyphoridae; genus Cabassous; species Cabassous unicinctus. The sequence continues at coordinate 9,111 of JAQZBX010075278.1, forward strand.
ATACGTGTGCGTTGTACAACAGCCCATGAAGTGGGTATGCTTCCTCTCCTTTTGCAGATGAGGTGTCAGCTGGGAATGTAAACAGCATCTGTCTGTAAACAGCAGGTTCTGGGAAGGAGAAAAGCAAGTGCAGAGCAAAAGGAGCTCGTCTTTGAACATGTCGGTTCAAAGACAGTGGCACCATCCAGAGACCCATAGGAGGCAGGAGAGGACAGAGCAGGGGATACAACCCTCAGTTCTGCCCTGTGAGATGGGCACCCTCCTTCCTCCTCTTGGAGGGTCTTCACATCCTCCTAGCTCCTCCCAGGGGTCCTGGGATCCAGGGCTGTAGCTCTGCCTATTCCCCAGGAGCAAGTTAGCAGGTCTACACCCCGGCCCAGCCTAGCTCCATCACTTTCAATCTGGGAGGCCTTGGGGGAAGCCATGAGGGTTTCCTGTAAAGTGGGCTAGGTCCCTACTTTGAAGGGAAAGCCACAGTAGGATGACGTGTGACTTAGCCCATTCCTGAACATACCAGCACTTAATTATCCTCACAGCGGCTGTGAGAAGCAGCACTGGCCAGCCCCAGGTCTTCCGTGAAGCTTTCCTTGACATTACCCTCCACGGCCACATGCCTGGCCCTGACCTACCCCCTTGTTGACATAGCAACCCTCATGTAGCCAGTCCCTCCCCGTACGCACCCTGGGAGGCTTCTGGGGTCCCCTTGTCCCAGCTCTGGGATGCTGGGGGCAGTGAGAAGATTAAATCAGCAAGCAGTGGCTGTTCTGGCAGCTCGGCCCTTGGAGCCCGAAGGCAGCTGGGAGGTTCTGGAGGTGGCCAGCCCGGCCCTTCCCTCAGCGGTAGAGGGGGCCAAGGCCGTCCAGCAAGGCCGCTGCAGCCCCTGTGCTACCAAGCAAGGACTCGTTGCCTGATGGACATGGAAGTCAGTATTATGACATGAGGATTTCAAGGGAAGAAAGAGTTTGTTTTGTGAGGCAGCTCACAAGGAGACAGGAGTTAAAACTCAAATTTGTTTCCCTGAGTCTAAAGAGCTTCAGATTTTTATGGGATTCAAACAAAGGGAGTTGGAGATAGTGACATTATTTAAGTTGTCAGATAGCGTCTGCTTATGTTTCAGTTACAGTTAAAGGAGGGTGTGCAAGCGCAGGGCCAAGGAGCCCTTGAAAGCTGGAAACAGTCCGGTGGGTAAGCACAAATGGGCTGGAAACGGGGGCCTGTGAAGCAGGGCGAGCATCTGCTTACAGCAGTGTTATAGATCCCGCAGTTAACCTAAGAAAACAGAAACAACAACAAATAAATGAAACAGGCTAAAATAATGACTACAATTACAAATAAAACGGCTGCAGCCAGTGGCTACACCAGGGCTGGGGGTCTGCCCCACCCCCCAGGACTGGCTGATCGTCACCAGGCAACTGCTCCTGAGGGAGTGGGCTGGCAGGGTGGGAGGAAGGAGAGAAGGGAGCCTGCTGAGAGCCAGGCCCAGGGCCGGGACTGGCTTCTGTGGTCTGTCCCTTCGGAGCGTGGATGCCTGGGCACCTCCAGTCCCCACCTCTGGCGCCTTTTTGGGGCCAGGAGACTGGGGTGGGGTCCACAGAGGTGAGAGCAGGAGGGGCTGCAGCCCAGCGGGTGGGGAGGGGAGGCCAAGATGCCCCAGACCCTTAGACACTGCTCTGCCGTCAGCCCCAACCGAATGCCAGGTGTGCCTGGGCTTTGTGCTGGGCCCAGCGGCTGGAGGGTGACAGCGACAGGGCAGGCGTGACTGGAGGAGGGTGGGTGCCCCTTTGGTCTTGCAGACGCCGAGCCCTGGGTCAGAGAGCTTGGTCCACGCCTGGTCATAGCCCAGGGGGCAGAGGCACTTGATCCTAGAAGCGGTTCCTCGCCCTTCCCCCACTTTTCACTCCCCACCTCCCGGGCAGCCAAGGGAGCCAGAGACGCCCCACATGGCATGAGCGTGTGCGCCTGGAGGACAGGGCCCAGGGGACTCTCTTCCAGGGCCTCAAGGCCAGGCACAGAGGGGGGGCTCAGAGAGTCTGCTGACGGACCCTCAGGAGAGGACAGGGGAGCACTGCTCCCTGCTAAGGCAGCAGCAATCAAGAAGAGAAACAGAAACGAGTGTTGGCAGAGCTGTGCGGGCGCAGCCGCTGTGGGCAGCAGACTGGCAGCTCCTCAAACTGTTGAGCATAGAATCACCATAAAGCCAGGAACTTCTGGGAAGATGGTGGACTAGAAAGACACGGGGACTCTCTTCTCTCCCAGAAACACAGCTAGAGGACAGGGAGAAACAGCCTTGAAAAGATCTTCTGGGGTTTAGGACACCAGGCGAAGGCTGGACACCGCCCAGAGGAGAGAGGGACAGAGGAGGGGAATCGTGACGACAGAACTGTGAGTTGACACCAGCGGCTGCTGCTGCCGGCACCCTCCCCCCCACTAAAGACACTTTAGAATATTCTCAGGCCTCTGGGCCTGCGACTACAGACAAAGGGGGCTCCAGGGAACTACCACCCTTCCAGGCCGGGTGGGACCACACGGTGGTTTGCCCTGGGAGCCTGCAGAGGACTAGAGAAATCCCACCCTCGAAATCGCCCTCTCTTTTAGCTGGGACTGATTTTTGAGGACACACCTCCCCAGGAAAGGGGAGAGAGAGGGGAGAGCCTACGGCTGACTCAGTTTTCAATGATCTGCGGTGCCCCAGAAGCCCTTCCAGGCCGGGTGGGGCTGCACCACTGTTTGCCTTGGAGCCTGCAAGGGGCTAAAGATATACAAACCTCCCAATCTCCTCCTCTACTAACAGGGACTTGTTGTTGAGGATTCAGAGGGGAGTGGAAATATTTCCTAGCTGGGAAAAGGAAGGGGGCTCCAGAGAAGGCTGGAGAGCTGTCTCTGAGAGAGTTTGAATTACAGGGCTCCTAGCCTCCAGGCAGGATCCTCCATCACATTGATCTGTCTGTGTTGCAACAAATACACTCCGACCAGGCATTGAACTGGAGCTGCCAAGGAGCGCCATCTGCTGGCAGACTAAGGAAGTGCACATGAGAAAATTAAAAATAAGTAGAAGAGGCTTCTCCCCCACTCTATAGTTTCCCTATAGAAGGCCCTAGGAAACGACTCTACAACCAATTCCTGGGTCCAGTGCCCAGTTCTGAGCAACCAGCAGGACAATCCTAACAATCCAGGTCAAGCCCAGAATCAAAGAGCAGTGGTAACTCACAGCCTCCTGCCACTAAATCCCTACAAAAGAGAAAGAGATAGAGCATCTGAGTAAACTACATCCTAATCAGATGCCTAGATAGCAGCAAAAAATTATGAGCCATACTAAGAAAATAGAAGACATGGCCCAGGAAAAGGAATATATCAAAGCCCCAGAAGAGATGCAGGATTTGAGAGAACTAATCAGCAAGATGAGCACAAATTTCCAAAATAAAATGAATGAGTTGAAAGACAACATGGTTAAAGAGATAAATTACATCAAGAAGACATTGAGCGAACGCAAAGAAGAATTTGAAATCCTGAACAGCAGACTCGAAATGGTAGAAGAGTAAGTGATACCGAAGACAGAGCAGCTGAAATTGAAGAGAGAAAAGAATGGTAAAACTTGAGCAGGGGCTCAGAGAGCTGAATGACAACACGAAAACAACAACATACATGTCATGGGAGTTCCAGAAGGAGAAGAGAAGGGAAAGGGGGAAGAAAGAGTATTTGAGAAAATAATAGCTGAAAATTTCCCAACTCTCATGAAAGAAATGAACTTACATGTCCTTACATACTAAGGATAATAAGACCTACTCCAAGACACACACTACTCAGAATGTCAAACGTCAAAGATAAAGAGAAAATTCTGAGAGCAGCAAGGGAGAAGCAAACCATTATACACAAGGGACGCCCAGTAAGACTTGGTACAGATTTCGCTTAGGAAACCATGGAGGCGAGAAGACAGTGGTATGATACAATTAGGAAACTGAAAGAGAAAAAACTGCCAACCGAGAATTCTTTATCCAGCAAAACTGTCCTTTGCATATGAAGGTGAGTTTAAAATTTTCACAAACAAACAGAAACTAAGAGTGTTCATGATAAAGAATCCACTATTGCAGGAGATATTAAAGGAAACCTTTCAGCCTGAAAGAAAAAGACAGGAGAGAGAGACTGGGAGGAAAGTTTAGAAGAAAGAATAGAGGAAGGATAACCAAAGGAGTACAAAGACAGACAAAACATGAAATGACGAATGAAAACCAAAGAATACAATGGAGGAAGTAAATAGTGCATTTACAGTAATATCATTGAATGTAAATGGATTAAACTCCCCAATCAAAAGACACAGGCTGACAGAATAGATAAAAAAACATGAGCCATTCATATGCTGCTTACAAGAAACTCACCTTAGACCCAGGGATACAAACTGACTGAAAGTGAGAGGTTAGAAAAAGAAATTCCATGCAAATAGTAACCAGAAGAGAGCAGGGGTAGCTATAGTAATATCAGACAAAACAGACTTTAAATGCAAAAAAGTTATGAGATACGGAAGGCCATTATATATTAATAAAAGGGACGATCCTCCAGGAAGATATAACAGTCACAAATATCTATGCACCTAACCAGGGTGCCCCAAAACATATGAGACAAACTCTGGTAAAACTGAAGGGAGAAATAGACATTTCTACAATAATCGTCGGAGACTTCAACACCCCTCTCACATCATTAGATAGAACTAGACAGAAGATCAACAAGGAAACAGAGAACTTGAACAATATGATAAACAAGTTAAACCGAACAGACATATACAGAACACTGCATCCAAACTCAGCGGGTTATACATTCTTCTCAAGTGCCCATGGATCTTTCTCCAGGATAGACCACATGTTAGGGCACAATGCAAGTCTCAATAAATATAAAGATTGAAATTATACAAAGTACCAGCTCAGATCATAATGGAATGAACCTGGAAATCAATAGTAGACAGGAAAGAGTTACATTCACAAATGTGTGGAGGCTGATGACACACTACTAAATATTCGGTGGGTCAAAGAAGAAGTGAAAATTAATAAATATATTGAGATGAGTGAAAACGAGAACACAACATATCAAAACTTATGGGATACAGCAAAGGCAGTACTGAGAGGGAAATTTATAGCCCTAAATGCCTATATTAAAAAACAAGAAAGGGGCGGATGTGGCTCAAATGGTTGGGCGTCCGTCTGCCATATGGAGGGACCTGGGTTCGATCCCCGGGACCTCCCGGTAAAATAAAAATATATATATATATAGAAGGCGCATGGGCTGCCAGGCTCTGTGTTGGGAGCCATGCAGCAAGATGATGACGTAAAAGGAGAGAGACAAGACGAGATGCTCCGAAAGCTCTGAAAACCAGGAGCCGAGGTGGCGCAGATGGCAGAACACCTCTCTCCTACATAGGAGGTCTCCAGGATCAAATCCTGGTGAAGACTGGAGGAGGAGGATGAAACAGACAGAGAATTGCCCAGCGAATGGACACAAAACAGCAAATGGGGTTGGGGGGGGGGGG
>JAQZBX010075279.1:0-14624 GCA_029593785.1 Cabassous unicinctus
TTTTCTGTTGCCTGCTCTCATATAGAGAAATTGTTGGCAAACAAATGCTTGCTGCCTTATGCACACAGGAGTCAATTTCATGACTTGGGCTTTAGAGAAAAGGAAAAGCTTTATTACAAGATCAACCATCAAAGATACAGGAGGTAAGATTCAAGGTTCAAATCTGTCTCCCTAACTTGAGGGCTGAGAGAGATTTCACTGGGATAGGAGGTGGGTGGTGCTATGGGGAATGTTAGCTTAGTGTGGGTTGATTGGTTAGGACAAATACAGATTTGTCCATGTATGGTAAGGAAGACTCCAGACCAAATTTCCTTTGTTGAAGGACCTCTTGCATTGGATTTGCTAATGATGCCTCCCAATTCATGCAACTTTGGTTCTGAGGACGGATACTTTTTTGTTGGTGACTTGGAGGTCATCTAAGGATGCCAGTCTGTATTTCTGCACATGCTCAGGTTACAGAAATTTCAGTTGGCCACCTGAAAAACAAGCTCAAGAAGAAAAGTTACAGATAGGAAAAGTTAAAAAAAGTTACAGATAATCAAAGGTGTTACTAACAGTTTCAAAATGAAATTGACCTTTGCATATTAGTCCTATTTCTTAAAACTTCAAATACTCACATTGTAATTATTTTGAAATAGTCACAGCTTATTTTTCTATGTAGATATCCACATCAATTTTGAATAACAGTTTTATAATTTCCCTTGCAATTCTTGGATTAAAACAAAAACTTTTCTGTTTATCATAATATGCTGCCAGAATATCCAGAGCAACATTGTATTTTACATGATATACATTGGCCAATATGAGTTTGTGAATACAGGTTTTTCAAAGGCTTAGAAAATTATGTGGTACATGATGTTATATTGTGTTAAATCCCAATGGATCTAGTGTATGATTTTGTAATCTTGCATGTTTAGGCTGTCCAGAAAATATTTATTGACACTAAGGAAGATCCATAAGTTTTATAAATAGTCTTGCATTAGTTAAGCTTCATATCAAACTTAAAGGAAAGAAATTTTCCTTTCTCTCTGGTTTTCAGAGAATTTTGGCATAGGGAATCATGTATAAGAAATTGTGTACATGTAATAAACTTCTTAAGGTGTTCATATTTTAGATTGCATGTTTCTTTTTTATTTTTTCATTCATTTTTTTTGTATTATTACTCTTATTTTTTTATATTCTACTTATTTTCTAGTTTCTTCTGTTAAATGCTGAGCTCATTAGTTGGGAACCTGTGTTATTTCTGTTGTAGCCATTTAGTTTTATAAATATTCATTTAGTGTTATAAATATTTAGTAAAATGAATTTTACTAAATTCATTTAGTAATTCCTCAACTAATTTTATTTTAAAGGACTTTTATTGACATTTAATTCACATATAGAAAACTACACAATCATAAGATGCATGGAATGAATTTTTACAACTTGAACATGCCCAAATCACCACCATATAGATTAAGAGATAGAAGATTTGCAGAAACACTAAAGATTCCTTCCTCTAATCACCAAAAGTAACTGCTAGTCTGACAGCTGATGGCATAGATTAATTTTACCTATTTTAAACTTCATATATATGTAATTGTAGAATATTTACTCTTTCATTCTGTCTTTTTTCTGCATTATTGTCGTTGTGAGATTGTGACACTTTTCTATATCATGGGCAGCAATAATTCCTTAATATCATTGTTGGCATTTTATTGTACAAATATACCACCATCTATTTATTCTTTCTACAATTGAGTTATTAAAAGCATGGGGCTAGGGGAGCCGATGTGGCTCAGTGGTTGAGCTCCAGCTTCCCACATATGAGGTTCTGGATTCAATCCCAGGTCCTGGTACCAAGAAGGAAAAAAAAACATAAAAAAACAGAAGTTTGGGACTATTCCATCAATGCTCTCTGAAGTCCATCTCTTTTGACAAACATATATAAACATTTCTGTAGAGTGTATATCTAGGATTAGATTTCTAGGACAAGGGAACATGGTATGGTCAATTTTTATCGATTATTTTCTGGAGTGTGTTGTTTGGTTGTGTTGATTTACACTCCACTGGTAATGTATGAGTCTTCTAATTGTAGCAAATCCTTGCAAATACATGTTAAATATAATCTATCTATCTGTTGGCTGATGTATGAAAATCATCCCATGACTCAAGGACAAGACAGGGCTGAATATCCACCTTATCTATGCATATATCATTATTTTCTGGTCTATTGGCTATTCCAGCCTTGGTTACTTTGATGGCTCTCTGAATCTTTTAACAGTCATCCCACTCCCACTACAAAACCCAATTTTCTGAATGTCCTTGTCAGAAAGTTTGGCCAGATGCAAGTTATAATGGCACATTCCATGAATTTATGGAATGCCTTATTCATCATCTTGTTACACATTAAATATTGAGTTTTATAAAGTAAATTATATCAGAGTAAAAATAAATGTGGAAGTGCATGCAACTCCAAGGAATTCACTTGTCTTATCATAAACACATTACTTTATTATAGATGTTATGATAGAATGGTGGGATGTCTTACTGAACATTAAAGTACCAATTCAGAGAAATCACTGTGAAAATCTTGGGCATTATCTTTAAGAATGCATTAACCAATATATAATGTTGTTTCTCCATAGCCAGAATAAACTGCTATTGCTAGCAAGGGAGGAAAGTTCAAGTAATTCATTTTACCATTACACTAGAAACCCACTTAGAGAATTTTTGCTTCCTCTCCCACCATTTTCAGGTCAACTAGGTTCTAGGACTAAGTTACACAGACTTTATGTTTTCAACAGGGAACATATCAGTTATTTTATTGAATTAGTAATTGAAAATACCACTGGGAAATTTGGAGCTCCTCACACCTCTATAAAACAAACAGATACTGAAGTGGCTGGATTGATTGATACTGATGAGCAGAGGAAATTTGGTGGTTGCATCAAAATGAGTACAGAGATAAACAATATTCTTTATCCACGGACTTCTCTAAGGCATCTCTTAAAATTATCAAGAAAAATGCAAAAGATAATGAAAAAATAAAGTAACAAATAATGTAAGCTAAAAAGACTAAAATTTCATGACTAATTACAGCAACAAGGACTGTTTTAACAATTCATATTTTCCTTTTCTCATTAGATTTATTTATGTATAAATGTATGTTTATGTTTGTGTACACACACATATATACTCATTATATATACATATTATTAAATGTTCTCTATTATTTCAAATAATACATTTTTAGTAGTTAATTTTGCAGTCCAATCTTTATGCTACAGATTCTTCATTTTCAGCTCAGCTAGTTCAAAGTCATAGTTAAAAAAAGATTATGCTTTTATAGAGGAAATCAGAAATGATTTTATTGAATCGGTAAGCAAGAATGCCGCCTGGACATTTTGGGCTCCTCACCCTCCTACTAAACCAATCAACAAATGAGGGGATATATTGATTGGTACTGATGACCTGGGGAAATGTGATTGTTTCAACACAATGGGGTAGATGACCAATATCTGTAAACCAGGGGATTCTTTAGGGAACTTCTAAAATTTCCAAGACAAATAGTAAGAGGTTATGAAAAATAAAGGAACTAAAGTGTCAGAATCATAGAGGATTTAGAAACTCAGGAATATTAGATAATTGATCAAAAATAGGAAGACTAGATAATGAATGAAAAACAGATGTCAGCCTGAGAGCAAAGGGAAAGTGGAGCATAAACTGGAAGAAATAAAGATATAAGCGAATATGATGACCAATTACAGCAACAAAAGCTGTGGTAGCAATGCATAATTTCCTTTGATTGTTACTTTATATACATATATATGAACTAATAAATTCTACTTATTTTATATGATATTTTTTCTAGTTAATTTTACAATCTAATGTTTATGTTACACATAATTCATTTGTGATTGTAATCTGAACTAGAAGAGAAAATAACATTTTAATCAATATTATTTAGAGTTATTGTGATGGTTAAGCTAATGTGTCAACTGAGCCAGGTAATTGTTCTTAGTTGTTTGGTCAAGCAACCACTGGACTAATTGTAATACAGGGACAATTATAGACTTTAATCATCAGTGAGTTTATGGCATAGATGGCTGATTACATCTATGATCAACCAGGGTGTTTGCCATCAGCAACGAGTGATGTTTTATCCAATCGAGTTCCATAAAATGGGAAGTGATTTCAGCATTCAGAGAGAATTTCCCAGTTCATCTTTAAACAGCCAGCATCTCCCAGAAACTCATCAAGGAGTTTCGTTGGACTTTCATTTGAGCCTCTTTTTTGCAGCCTCCCTGCAGAATCTGGACTTGTGCATCCCCATGGTCACATGAGAGAATTTTATAAAATATACTATTTACAGATATCTGCTGATGATTCTATTTCCCTAGAGATCCCTGATTAATACAGCCATATACCAAAATTTGGGGGATGATATTTTACCCATTTTGGGGTAGAAGATGAGAATATCTTTGTAGAAGCATCTTGATCAGTGTAAACAGAAAGCTTGGTCATGAGGAAAGAGAGAAGGCCCCAGGAAGGAAAGCAAGCTGTTTGTCTGGTTGTCTACAGCTCGGCTTGTGGAGAGAGGCAGAGCCTAGAGAGCCTCATAGTCTACAGCTGACCTTGTGGCTATAAAAAAGGAGCTGAACCCAGAGACAAGCAAACTCTGGGAAGAGAGGTACCCAGGAAGCCTGAACCCTCACAGATGTTGTCAGCCATCTTGCTCCAACACGTGGCAGTAGACTTTGGTGAGGGAAGTAACTTATGCTTTATGGCCTGGTAACTGTTATACTTCTACCCCAAATAAATACCCTTTAAAAAGACCAACAGATTTCTGGTATTTTGCATTAGCACCCCTTTGGCTGACTAATACAGAATTTGGTACCGAGGCAGAGTGAAGTGCTTCTGCAATTACCAAAATGTTGGAACAGTTTTATAAATGGGTAAGGGCTATTTTTTGGAGGAATTGTGAAATGCTTGATGGAAAAGGACTAGATAGCTTTGAAGAGACTGTTGATAGCAATATGGACATTAAAAAGACTTTTTATGATGCCTTAGAAGTAAATGATATTCTAGCACTTGTTAAGATCACTGCCCAATAAATTTAACTCCTGTACAGAAAAGAAAATTGTAGCATCATAAAATTATTTTGCACAGTAAAAAAGCTTTGAGGTCTACTAGTTAAACCCTGCATTCTTAATAAAAGTGTCTTTAATAATAGTCAAATATAGAATGAAAAAATATTTTTAATCTCTTCATCATCCAGTAAATATTATTATATTAAACCAATAGCATTTGATATATGTAAATATAGCCTATGCACTTTGGGTTGAACAGAGCTTCTGTTAACTTAGTTTGAGTCTCAGCACTGATGGAAAATTAGCATAGATTGTTAAACACATGGTGCAAGTGTTTTTACTATAAATTTTGACAATAATCTGATTTATTAATATTCATCACCTTTCCTAAAAATCTGTGATACATCATTGACCCTAATATTGTAGCCATCATTCCACAGCAATTAGTTTTTAATTCCCTCCTCATCACTCTATTTCACAGATATTAACCATGTTCCCATCAAAATGAAAAAAAAAATCCATTACAGTGAAGATGGAGCTGTAAGACAACTGAATTTATTTCTACAGTGCAGGTTTAAGATTTAAAATTAACTTATAGACAATTCCTTGATGGTTAAGTTTCTCAATATACATCCACTTATACTATGTAAATATTTCCTCACCTATAAGTTAAAAGAATATTTTTTATTTTGAAGTAATATTTAAAATACTGTTTTGAACAATCAAAGTAATTGCCTATCATTTACATGGACATAAAAGGAAAACATTATTTTAATCAAGTGCCAGGAAATAAAACCCACATTAATTGTTCTCTCCCCATCCCTCCACTGAAAATGAAATGAGAAAATTATGGTTGACACATGAAATTATGATTCAGAAAATAATAATATTATTAGTGTACTCAGGCAAAGCCAAATAAACATCTATCTGCATTTAATGACACAAAATCAATATCCTTGCTAATTAGCTGTGTTCTGACATTCTACCTAGACAATTTTAATAAAAAGTGTCTGAAACACCAATTGTTGCCATTTCCAAGGCCAGAGGTGATGATTATTTCCCTTCTTGGAAATCCTTCTTGTTGAGTTAGCTTTCCCTTTAAAACAATGATTCTTCCTGTATAAACTGTCACTTATTTTCTAGCTCCTTAATTTTAGAATGGAGAAGAAAACAGATTCTATTGTGGACTAAGTCATCAATTTTAGTAGTGAACACTGCAAATGTTTTGATTTCCTTCCAAAATAACTTCTTCATCCAGAATATAGAGACATGACCTCCCCTAACTAAAACAATGAGTTCTGAGCTTCAAATTTAAAAAATAGATAAAGGAGGAGAGTGGGTGTAGCTCAGTGGTTTGAGTGCGTGCTTCCTATATATGAGGTACCGGTACAATCCCTGGTACCTCCTAAAAAAAAATTAGATAAAGAAGAACTTTGAAAGGATAAAAGTAATAATATTTATGTAATAAAATTAAAATCATATTCAGTTTGATACTCATAGAAGAGCAACAGTACTTTAGAGAGGTAAAAAAATCCCTTAAGCCTTTCCTGGGTTGATTATATACAAAATACCTTATTATTGCTTAGCAAATTAAAACAGGAAAGCAGAATTTTCTGAGCCCAGAGTACAAATTCATAAACCACAAAAGATATAGAACTAAAGCAACACTAAATCAAATGTTAAGACCCTCACTTTTTCTATTAGCCTACTAATTGTACATAAAAACCATGTAATCTTGACAATTATTGGCATTGAAGTATTTCAGCTATTCTAATCTTCATATGTAGGTGAAAATGGAATAATAAATTAAGTCAAATCCTCTAAATCTATAAATATATAGATAAAACTCAAGCAAAATCTGCAAACTCACCCTACTCCTTTCTCCTACATATGTAGGAGAAATCATTACCATCACAAACATCACTGGCAAGAACAGCAATTTAAAAAGTCCAGAGAGAGAAGATAAACACAGATTCCAGGTTAGAAATACTTCCATTTGATTTTTATTAAACTGTTAGGAGTCTTTGTGTAAGTTTATTTGTCAGGTAGTTGATGTTGCAAGGACATTTCTTTCCCTTTGTTTTCTCACTTCTTTATAACATGTGAATCACTTTTTCTTAATCAACACTTTGCTGACTTTCTACCAAAAGATTTAATATTTTCTTCCACTGGAAATTCTCCCCCTAGCTAAGCATCATTTTTCTCTCACTGAGTGACCTACTCGTCCTTTTAGAATATCTCATCATAACATTTTTAGGCAACTCTTTGAATTTACTACTATATTACTCATAAAACAAATAAATCTATGAAAATCAGAGATTATCCCTTTATTTAACTCTGTTTAACAATCAATTACATATACTAAGGAGTCAAAAATAAATTATGGAGGAGGCAAGATGGCGTCGATTTAGGAGGGTACACACGAACTAGCTCTCTGGGGACGGCCATTTGTGGACAGGGTCCTGCCCGAGGGTCTGTGCAGTGGGCGCATGGAGCAAGAAGCTTGGGTCATCTGGCAGCGGGCAGATGGATGGCATGGAGTGATCGGTGGAGATTCGTGAGTTCTGAGTATGCCTGTGGTGGTTAACAAAGATGGCTGAGACCCGCCCGCACAGAAAATGGCTGGTTGGAGCCACGAACCCTACTACAGCGACTCCCACCGCTGCCATGATGGAGCATACTCTGAGGGAGGGAGGGCTCTGACAGAAGGTGGAGAAGGGTTTAACTTCTGTGGATTTGGCTGCCTGGACCCCCTCATAGCTTTGGGGAGCACATAAGCCGGCTTGAAACAGTTCCAGGCTGAGGGGAGTGGCGAATTTTCTGAGCAAACTTGATTTACCCAGCAGCCCTGGCTGCTGAGGACTGGCCCCAGAGGGGACAGAGTCAGCCAATTATATCACTCTGCACTGACAAGCATCAAGGCTTCAGCGCTCCTGAGGAGGTCAGGAAGTGAGTAGGGCTTGATTAGTTTCCACGAGCCTATTTAGGATCCTCTCGGTAAAGGGGGTGATCTAGCAGAGAAATTTTTTGGGTACCTTATATCGCCAAAAAAAAAAAAAAAAAAAAAAAAAAAAAAAAAAAGACAGTCACTTTAAAAAAAGGAATTCCTGTTCTTAATTTAGTCTAATATTGAAAATCTGACTCAAAACCTGGAGATGGAATCCTGAAGGGAAATTGATAAACGCAAGCAGGGTGAGAGGATCTGGAAGTACACTAGAAGGAACACTTCCTCCTTAGTTTTGTTTGACTACTTGCTGGTGTGATTGTTTGGCTTTTCTCTGTTTATTTGTTGTTTCTTGCTTTTCTTTCTACCTTCCTCCCCCTTTTCTGTTTTCCTTCATTTTTTTTTTAAAATTAGGTGCTGCTAGCTTACCTCTTCTTTGCTGTGCTTCTTCTTCAGTGATTTCCCATTCTCTGTCTATATTGATATTGTATCACAAGATATCTATTATCCTTCCTTCATCTCTCTGCCTCCTGCTTTCTGTTGTGGTTCTTAGACAACACACTTTTTCATTAGCCCACAACTTAAGGGTGCCAATCTCTATTCTATCTATTTTTTTCCTTCTCTTTTTTAATAATGTTAGCTTTGTCCTTTTAGCCCTTTCTTTACTCTTTCTCTCCCTCCTCACCATTCTGGCCTTCTAAATCAATATATATATATTCCTCTCTTTGGTTTACCAGTCCATTGTAGGTACTCCACTTTTTTTACTATTATTCTACACTGCGTACACAAGTTAAATATTCATTTCACTAAGTCCTATTTGGCCCCTACTAACTTTCATTAATATTACTATTATCCTTTGTCCTTTCCCACATCTTTCATTTTCTCTGGCACTATTATTTTGCCTTCAAGGTAACATAGAAAGAAGCAAGGAAACAAAATAAGAAGAAAAAGTGTCAAAGAGAAAAATTAAGACACACACAGAACCACCAACTAAATAAAACTCTAGAGGAGACAGAAGCTAACCAATTTGATAAACCCAGCAAGATAAAATGATGACGAGAGGGCAACAAAAAATTACAAACCACACTGAGAAAAAGAAGACATGGACCACTCCAATGAACAAACTAAAAACCAGGAATATATGCAAAACATCGAACAAATAATCAAAGATTCCCAAAACAAATATCATGAACCATCTTAATGAAGTGAAGGAAGAGATTAAGTATATAAAGAAGTCACTGACAGAACATGCTGAAGAAATTGTAAGCATATGCAAAAAGATAATGGATATGATGGTGATCAATGGCACAACCCAAGAAATAAAAAAGATGCTGGAGTCACATAATAGCAGATTTGAACAGGCAGACAAAAGAATTAGTGATGTGGAAGACAATACAGCTGAAATCAAACAGTCAAACAGATAGACAAAAAAATAAAAAAACTCCAACAGGGACTCAGGGATTTAACTGACAACACAAAATGCACAAACATACTCATCATGGGCATCCCAGAGGGAGAAGGCAAGGGAAAGGGAATAGAAGGAGTGTTGAAGGAAATAATGGCTGAAAACTTCCCAACCCTATTGAGAGAAATGTATGTGCAGATCCAGGAAACAAAGCGCACACAAAATAGTATAAATCCCAAGAGGCCAATTCCAAGACATATACTTGTCAAAATGTCCAATGCTCAAGACAAAAAGAAAATTCTCAAGGCAGCAAGAGAAAAGAGAACCATCACATACAAGGGAAGCACAATAAGACTAACTGTTGATTTCTCATCTGAAACCATGGAGGAAAGAAGACAGTGGTATGACATAGTCAAAGTACTAAAAGAAAAAAATTTCAACCATGAAATCTCTATCCAGCAAAACTGGCATTCAAAAATGATGGAGAGTACAAAATATTCACATATAAACAGAAATTAAGAGAGTATGTCGATAAGAAACTGGCACTTCAAGAAATACTAAAGGAAGTTCTACAAGTTGAAAGAAAAAAATCAAGGGAGAGAGAATTGGAGGAGAGTTTAAAAACATCTAAAAAGATAAAAACAGAAACAAAACAACATATAACATACATTAATCCAGAGAAAATATGGCTGAAGTAAGAAATTCATTGCGAGTAATGACACTGAATGTTAATGGATTAAATTCACCACTCAAGAGACACAGATTGGCAAATGGATAAAGAAACATGATCCATCTATATGCTGTATACAAGAAACCCACCTTCGACCAAGGGATTCAGGAGCCTGAAAGCAAATGGCTGGAAGACAATTTTACAAGCTAACAATAGACAAAAAAAGGGCAAGAGTAGCTATTCTAATATCAGACAAAATAGACTTTAAATGCAAAACTATTGTAAGAGACAAAGATGGACTCTATATATTATTGAAATGGGTAATCTCTCAAGAAGAGGTAACAACCATAAACATTTACACACCTAGTCGGGGTGCCTCAAAATACGTGAGGCAAACTCTGGAAAAGCTAAGTGGAGAAATAAGTGCCTCTACATTTATAGCAGGGGACTTTAATACACCATTATCATCATTAGAGAGAACATCTAGACAGAGAATCAATAAAGAAACAAAGACTCTCAACAATATATTGGAGGACATGGACTTAATATTCATATACAGAACACTACAACAAAACACAGCAGGATTTACATTCTTCTCAAGTGCACATGGAGCTTACTCCAAGATAGACCACAGGCTAGACCACAGAACAACTCTCAATGAATTCAGAAAGATTGAGATTTTACAAGGTAATTTCTCTGATTATATTGGAATTAAATTGGAAATCACTAAAGGCCAGAGAAACAGGTTAGGCACAAGGATATGGAAGTTAAACAAAAACACTCTTAGACAAACAGTGGGTTAAGGAGCAAATCTCAAAAGAAATCAGTAAGTACCTTGAAAGTAATGAAAACAAAAAAAAACAACATGTCAAAAACTATGAAATACAGCAAAAGAAGTCCTGAGAGGGAAGTTCATATCCATAAATACATATATTAAAAAAGGAGAAAGAGCTAAAATTGAAGACTTAATTGCACACTTGAAGGAAATGGGAAAACATCAACAAACTAAACCTAAAGGAAGTAGAAAGAAGGAAATAACAAAGATTAGAGCAGAACTAAATGAAATAGAGAATAAGAAAGCACTAGAAAAAAAAAAGCTGGTTCTTTGAGAATATCAATAAAATTGACAAACCATTAGCCAGACTAACAAAGAAAAAGAGAAAACAGATGCAAACACACAAAATAAGGAATGAGCAAGGGGATATCACTACTGACCCCACTGAAATATAGAGTATCGTAAGAGGATACTTTGAAAAATTATATGCCAACAAGAATGATAACTTAGAGGAAATGGACAAGTTTCTAGAAACTCACAAACAGCTTACATTGATGAAAGAAGAAATTGATTAACTCAACAGTCCAATTACAGGTAAAGAGATAGACTCAGTCATCAAAAACCTCCCAACTAAGAAGAGCCCAGGACCAGATGGCTTCACTGCTGAATTCTACCAAACATTCCAGAAAGAGCTATCACCAATTCTACTTAAGTTCTTTCAAAAAATAGAAGTAGAAGGAATATTGCCTAACTCATTCTATGATGCCAACAAAACCCACATAACAAAACCAAACAAAGATACCACTAGAAAGGAAATTTACAAACCACTTTCTCTAATGAACCTAGATGCTAAAATCCTCAACAAAATACTTGCTAATCGCATTCAACAACATATCAAAAGGATTATACACCATGACCAATTGGGTTTCATCCCGGGTATGAAAGGGTGGTTCAATATAAGAAAATCAATCAATGTAATACACCACTTAAACAAATTGAAAGAAAAAAATAATATGATCATCTCTATAGATGCAGAAAAAGCATACGACAAAATACAGCACTCTTTCCTGATAAAAACACTGCAAAACATAGGTATAGAAGGAAACTTTCTGAATATGATAAAGGGTATATATGAAAAGCCCAAAGCTAACATCATCTTCAATGGTGAAATCCTAAAAGCCTTTCCTCTGAGATCGGGAACAAGACAAGGATGCCCACTCTAACCACTCCTATTTAAAATTAACTTAGAAGTACTTGCTCGAGCACTGAGGCAAGAAAAGGATATAAAAGGCATCCAGATGGGAAAAGAAGAAGTAAAAATTTCATTATATGCAGACGACATGAACCTATACATAGAAAGCCCAGAGAAATCTACAACAAAGCTTCTAGAACTTATAAAGGAGTTCAGTAATGTTGCAGGCTATAAGATCAATGCTCAAAAATCAGTAGCATTTCTGTACAAAAATAACGAGCAATCAGAGGATTATATCAAGAAAAAAAAATGCCATTTACAATAGTAACTAAAAGAATCAAATACCTAGGAATAAATTTAACTAAAGATGTAAAGGACTTATATACAGAAAGCTACACAAAACTGTTAAAAAATCAAAGAAGACTAAATAAATGGAAAAATATTCCCTGTTCATGGATAGGAAGACTAAACATCATTAAGATGTTTATCCTACCCAAACTAATCTACAGATTTAATGCAATCCCAGTAAAATCAACACTATATTTTTTAAAGTACTGGAAAAACTAACCACAAAATATATTTGGAGAGGTAAGAGGCCCTGAATTTCCGAAGACTTATTGAAAAAGAAAAATGAAGTTGGAGGTATCAGAGCACTGGAGTAAAACATATTACAAAGTTACAGTGATCAAAACTGCATGGTATTGGCACGAGGATAGACCTACTGTCCAATGAAACGAATTGAGAGATCTGATATAGATCCTCGCATATACCATCATCTCATATTCAACAAGGATACCAAGCCCACTCAGTTGGGAGAGAATGGCCGCTTTAACAAGTGGTGCTTGGAGAACTGGATAGTCATTTCCAAAAGAATGAGAGAAGAATACCATCTCACACCTTACACAAAAATCAACTCAAGATGGATCCAAGATCTAAATATAAGAGCCAAAACCATAAAGGCCTTGGAAGATAATGTAGGGAAGCATCTACAGGACCTTGTAATAGGAAATGGTTTCATGAACTTCACAGCCAAAGTACGAGCAGCAAGAGAAAAAATAGATAAATGGGATCTCCTCAAAATTAAAAACTTCTGCACCTCAAAGGAAGTTACTAAGAAAATAAAAAGACAGCCTACCCAATGGGAGAAAACTTTTAGCAACCACATATCTGATAAAAGCCTAATATCCTGAATATATAAAGAAATCCTACACCTTGAAAATAAAAAGACAAACAATCCATTTAAAAAATGGGCAAGTGACCTGAAAAGACACTTCTGCAAGGAAGAAATACAAATGGCTAAAAAGCACATGAAAAAATGCTCGACATCGCTTGCTATCAGGGAAATGCAAATTAAAACTACAATGAGATACCATCTTACACCCATCAGAATGGCAGCTATTAAAAAAACAGCAGACTCTAAGTGTTGGAGAGGATGTGGAGGAATAAGAACCCTCATCCACTGCTGGTGGGATTGTGGAATGGCCCAGCCACTGTGGAGGACAGTTTGGCAGTTCCTTAGAAAACTAACAATAGATCTTCCATATGATTCAGCGATTCCACTACTGGGTATATACCCAGAAGAACTGAAAGCAAAGAAATGAACAGATATATGCACACCAATGTTCATAGCAACATTCTTCACCATTGCCAAAAGTTGGAAGCAGCCCTGATGCCCATCAACAGATGAATGGATAACCAAAATGTGGTACATACATACCATAGAATATTACTCAGCTGTAAGAAGGAATAAAGTGCTAACACACGGAATAACGTGGATGACTCTTGAAGACCTTATATTGAGTGAAGCAAGCCAGGTATTGAAGGACGAACAGTACATGACCTCACTGATTTAACTGGGAAAGAGAGCAGTCTCTGAGAACCAATGTATGAAAGACAGGTTAACAAGGGAGAGAAAGATAAGAGTAGGCTGTGAGCCATCACCCATATTGGCAAAATCTATGGTAAAGGGATAGAGTATAGTTGCATATTGAAGGATAGGACAAATGGGTAGTGATATTACTAGATTTGGTGGTGCAGGGTTGACACGTGTGTAGATTAGGAAGGGCAGGTTGGAATCTTAGGGCATGTAACTCTCAATCTTGTCATTCCATGAGTAAAGACAGCGGAGTGTCATATGCCACAGGGGTTAGGGGTGGAAGGAACAGTTAAGATCAAATGGGTATTTGGTGGTCATGGGAAATGTTTTTAATTACCTTACAGTAATGGACACAGGACATGGTAAATATCATCAAAAATTATTAAACTGTACAGTCTAAATTGTAAATTATACTGTAAACCATTGACAATGTTTATTTGCTATACTTTACTATCTGTATAACAGTTAAAAAATGCTAACATCCATTTAAAAAAAAAGGTTTTAATATGGGGTGGGAAAGGGGGAGGGACGTTGGGCATGTGGGAGTCTCTAGTATTCCATGTGTGACTCTGCTGTGACCTAAAACTTCTTTGAAAATTAAATCAAAATTTGGGAGACACTGGGGAATGAGAGGGGGAATGTGTCATGGTACACTGGACATCCGATAATACAGTGATAAAAGGAAAAAAG
>JAQZBX010075280.1:0-14637 GCA_029593785.1 Cabassous unicinctus
AAAAAAAAGAAAGAAAGAAAAAAGCATGGACAACTAAACCTAGTTGATGGGTATCAGAGGCCCTGGAAAGTCTGTCTTCCTCAAATATCTGCTCTCCCTAACACCAATACACACCAAGAGCAGATTTTTTAAGATCTTCCATTTTTTAATCATTTAAGACATTGAATGGCTAAGATATTTCTTCTACAGTTATCATGCAAATATGTCACCTAGAAAAGAAAATATTTAATGTGTTTGTCTCTATCAATCTGATAGTACCTATTAACACATTACTATAAATGCCTTCTGAAGAGTTACCAAATCTACCTGGCAGAAAGAAGAGCCCTGAGAACACTAAATAAGGAAGGTGTATGTGGTGTATATGCATTCGAGAGAAAAGAAGTGGGAAGAGGAGTGGAGAGAGAGAGAGAGAGAGAGAGAGAGAGAGAGAGAGAGAGAGAGAGAGAGAGAGAGAGAGAGAGAGAGAGAACAAAGAAAGAACAAGAAGACCGGCAAAGAAGTATGGTTTTAGGGAACAACATTAAAGACAAAATTTTCCCAGGTTATAGTTGAGGTCACTCTTGCACTAGTTTCCTGCTCTGCATTGCAAACATTTCGACTTTAAGTTGGCTCTAGAACAGGGGCTCTTAACCTTTTTTGATCCACGGACCCCTTTGCCACTCAGTTGAAAACCACAGACTCCTTACTAAGTCCACACTATACTGTGTATAATTTAATAACTATATCACACCTGCACCAACACATCCCCACAAGAATAACATTTTTTTGAATTTCAATTCAAGCTCACGCACCCCTTGTTAAGAACCACTGTTCTAGAAGGTGAGGATCTAGATGATGAGGTGCTAGAATATAACCTGGACTGACACCCAGAAAAGCTATACCAGTTTAGAAAGCTCAGCAGCGTGGGGAAGGGTCAAATGTTTCTCTAAGAAGGATCACAGAAACCTGTCACCAGCGGGACTGAGCAAGAAAGGAAGCTTTGAAAAGCAGCTGTTCTGTTACAATATATGCACAGCCCTGCACATTTGAGCTGGAGCCTGCCCACACAAGAATGAGTGCACTCACAAGAATGCACACATATATGTGTATATTTACAGAAATGCATTGAACAAGAATAGTTATGTATGTAATCACTTGGCTCTTTTACTTATAAAGAACAAAAAAATATCACCACTCAAAAGGAAAAAAAAAAAAAAGAGCTCTAAATTGCTTCTGGAAAAATCTAATCTCAATTTGTATTTCCATTTTTCCTTTCTTCTGGTAAATTTGGCTTCCTTCCTTTGGTCTCAACCTCTCTGTCTGATTTCTAGATGGTAAAGGCTGTCAGGTGCCAGCATTTGAGTTCTGTGCTTACTTTGGTTTCACTCTATGGGCTCCCCACTACTCAGGGGCTGGGTACATTTCAGAGATGCAACACTCAACCAAATTTTCATAGGGCCCAGTCCCTCTGCAACAAACCCTTTGCAGCTCATCCATCATGCATTAAAAGTGCACCAAATGAGCCTTAAGGGAAATAGATGACCTTTCATATATTTTTCCTGAATAAGGCTAGTGATGGTGTGTTTCATCTTCATAGGAATGCTCAGGGCCTAAAATAATTTCCATCCCTCTCTGCTTTTAATACAGAATGAAGTGCAAGACCCTGTGGCAGGAGCACTGGGTATGCTAGGCATCCGTTTACTATTTAATTTTTCCAGAACACAGAGTCCTTAAGAGTCGATGTCTACTGTAAAATCTCTTTGGTGAGTCAGCATGTTGCTAAAATCTTATTTTAAGCCTCAGCACAGCCATAGTATGGATATAAAAATATATCTCCTCAACAGCAAACTATAGAAGTAGAATTCATACTCCTATTGAGAAGTAGTTCAAGATGCTAAGATTCTTTCTCTGCATTATCAGAGTGCAGCCCACTAGAATAAAACATCGTCAGTCACTAAACAAGATTCTTGGAACTTCTTGAACACATGGAATTTTAAAAGTGATGAAAGGGCATAATTCAGATGATTATGAAGCTTTGGGCAATATTGTACTACATAGATACTAAATATTAATACTCTAATAGAATTTTAAGTTAATTTCAAGTTCAGATCTAGAATTGGTTCAGGCTATTTTCAACATTCCTATTCTTATTAACTTTTACTAAAGTTACTTTCTCTTCTTAATCTAAACAAAAAAATAGAGTTAGAAAGCATTTTTGTTATGATTAGTATTTCTTTTTACATCAGGTGAGAAAAGCAAAAATTTGGACCATTATAATTGTTTTTCATCATTTTGCACAGAGATAATGTCTTCCACATTCCTTGTTTTTCTTTAGTTTATGAACTCAAAAGCATCTACATTTCTTAATTTGCTATGGTTTAAAAGATTGCATCCATAAACAAAGTACGTTTTTATGTAGAAGTAATTCAGGGAACAGAGAAAGTTATCTAACATTGTACCACCTCAACAACTTCTCAGTATTTAGATTAGAAAAAAAATGTTGAAGATATATTAAAAGAAAAAAACGAAGGGAGGAAGGAAAAATGGAAGGAAGGAAGGAAAGGAGGGAGGAAGAAAAAGAAAATAGGTAGTTTGAGACCTCCACTCCCCATAAAGCCTATTTAATGCTCTGCCCCTTCTTCCTCCTCATCTCATCAGTCTCCAAAGTGGTTTGTGTTCAAAATGACTGAAGTGTACACAGATGGGTTTTCAAAAACAGATACAAGGAGTAATAGAGCTGCCCTTGTCAAGAAGACAATTTTCTACATGTTTCTTCCATCATAAGCCTGTTGAGAAACTTTTTTCTTTCAACAGTGCAGTGGAAGTGATGGGAAAGAAAAGTCTACAACAGAGCAACCATGGTAGGAAAAGGACTGGCCGCCTTCATGTTAGCCATAAAAGGGAAGTAACTTGAAGAGACTGAAATGGCTATCTCCATTCTCCCCAAATTCCCACCCCCACACACATGCCCCAATGCCTATCATTGGAAATTTCTCTGCCTCTTAAACATTTCTTAGTTAAATACTTCTTAATGCACCTCTTCTTTAAAAAAAAAAAAACACCTTTTTTGATGGATAATTGACATACAAAAAACCCTGCACATATTTAAATGTACAATTTTCTAAGTTTTGACATATGTATACATCTGTGAAACAATCATTACAGTTAAGATAATGAGTATATCCATCATTCTAAAAAATTTCCTTATGCCCTTTTGAAATCTCTCCCAAAAGTAATTTGCATTTCCTTAATGACTTGTTCAATGTTGTTCTGGCCATTCTAGGTCTTTTGAATTTTCACATGAACTTTAAATCAATTTGTCAATTCCTACAAAAAAGTCAGCTGGGATTTGGCCTGGTTTTCAATAGAATCAATAGATCAATCTGGGGAGAATTGATATAAACACAACTGAGCCTTTCAACCTATAAACATGGTATATCTCACCATTTATGTGGATTTTCTGTAATTTCCCTCAGCAATGTCATATGTTTTTAGGGTAAAAGTCTTTCACATCTTTGTCAGATTTATCCCAGACCATTTCACTTTTTTTTTTTTTTTTCTGAGGTACCAGGATAGAGTATTGAACCCAGGGACCTCATAAATGGAAGCCGATGCTTAACCACTGAGCCACATCAGCTCCACTGAGTTGGCTATTTCATTTGTTTGCTTCTTGTTTGTTTTGTTTTCTGGAGGCACCAGGAACTGAACCCAGGACCTCCCACATGGAAAGCAGATGCTCAACCACTTGAGCCACATCTGCTCCTCCATTTCACATTTTTTATGTTATTGTAAATAGTATTTTTAGTTCAATTTCTGCATGTTCCTTGCTAGTATATAGAAATATAATTGATTTTGTGTATTGAGCTTATATCCTGCAATATTGCTAGATTAATTTAATAGTTGCAGTAGCTTTTTTGTACATCCATCAGATTTTCTACACAGACCAGCATATCATCTGAGAATGAAGACAGTTTATTTCTTTCTTTCTCATCTGGACACCTTTTTTTTTTTTTTTTTTTTTTTTTTTTTTTTTTTTTCTGGCCTCATGGCACTGGTCAAAATCTCTGGTACAATGTTGAATAGAACTTATGAGAGTAGACATCCTTATCTTTTTAGTGATTTCAAGGAGAAGTCATTCAGTCTTTCATCATTAAGTATGATGTTAGCTGTAGATGTTTGGTAGATAGTTGAGGAATTTTGTTTCTATTTTGAGTTTGCTGAGAGTATTTTGCTAAGTGGATAGTTAAAATTTCCTTTTCTGAATTTATGTAGATGATCATATAATTTTTTTCATTTTTAGTTTGATAATATGGGGAATTGCAATTGATTGATTTGTGAATGTTGAACCAACCCCCATTCTTCAAATAAACCCTACTAATAATGATGTATTATCCTTTTTATATATTGCATTCAATTTGCTAAAATTTTATTAAGAATTTTTCATCTTTGTTCATGAGGGGTATTATTCTGTAGTTTTCTTTTCATTTAATAATGTCTTTGTCTAATGTTGGTGGTGCTGGTTTCACAGAATGAGTCTAATCAGGGTCTAATGAGGAGACAGAGTAATTTGAACAGGGAAGTTTACTATAAAGAATTATTAACTACAACAGGGAATGGGAGTAATGAGGTATTATTGGGTAGTAAGAAGTAAAGTGAAACCTAAAAAAAAAAAGTTGGAATTCCACATATAAGGAGTATCCACAACTCCTAGGGCTGAAATAGAGCATCCAAGGAAGATTCACTGCTTTCCCAGGGCTGAGATCCAGACTTTGTTGGAGAGCACATGACTGTGGCTCATCAGTGGCACCTAAGTCACTGTGGTACCACACCAGCAGAAGTTGATGGAAATTTACCCTCCAGAGCTTGTTGGAAATCTGCCCCCTGGGCTGCCAGGGAAGGCTGTTAATGGGGAGATATCTCAGTAGAGGCATTCTGCTTATAAAATGGCCTGATGGGGAGTCAGGGAGCTGCTGGCCATAAAGTTCTGCCCCCACTGTGAACTGCAGAAGCCAGGTGTTGGAGAGCTGCCCATGCCTCAGGGGAAGTCGCCTGTGCTACAGAAGGTGAACACTAGGGAAGCTATGTGCGCTTCAGGGGCCAGATGCTTGAGGTTGTTTCATAACTCCCTGATGTTCTGTTCATGTTTTTCCTTTCCTTTTCTCTGTGGTTCACCTGCAATAATCTCTATTGCTATTTGTGCAAGTTCCTCTGTTCCTTCTCATCCTTTCAGATGGCTCTTTCTCTAGCATGCTCTGATCAGAACTCAGCTGAACGCTCAAGATGAACCTTGAGTAGGTCTCCAGAGCTGTCTGTTTTTATGCAGTGCTCTCCTCCCCACTACCCAGCCCTGCAAACTCCACCTGCTTTGGTCTCCCTGGACTCCAAGCTCTGTCTCTTCAGATTGAGGAGACTGCTAGGATCCACATGTGTCTCCATTTTTGTTCCATAGCCTGGAAACTCTCTCCTATCAGTGAGCTGGGGGCAATTATGAGTCTTCTATTTGTTTCCTATCTTTAACAGATCACTGCCCTTCATTGCTTCATGCCTAATGTCTTGAAAAGTGTTGTTTCACATATTTTGTCTGGATTTATAGTTAGTTTCAGACAGGAAGATAATTTAATCCCTGTTATTCCATCTTGATCTGAAGCAGAAGTGTTAATGTGCCCCTTCTTAAAATACAAATATCTGCATAGTAACACCCAAAGTCCCAATCAACCAGCCTTTAATAAATTAGATTAAGGAGTCATTGAGAGCAAGATTCTACTGAAATGAGACCCAGAACTAAGTGTCCATTGGTGTGTGGGGTTGGGGGTTCAGGGACGATTAAAGAATATAATGCAGTGGAGGCTGAGATAGTGGCTGTGCCAGAAACTTCCTGGGCACCACTTCAAATGTTTTTGGCTTGGCTCGTTTCACACAGTTTTCCACTTTGCATAAGTGACAACGAGTGGTGTGTTGTTTCAGGGCTATGCTGCTAGCCTCTTACTTCCTGCCAAGGGCTTCTATGATACAACTGCATGGGGCACCCACAGGAAACTGCTCGGTGCTCACACTTGTATGGAGAGGAGCTTCCCTCTTTCTTTTCCCTGAACATATGGTTCTCAAGCACCTTTCATAGGACTCCTCAGCAACTCCCGCAGAACTCACATCAGTTGCATAGTTGTGACCAACTTAGGAACACATTCTTAGGTTGGCTTTCCCTCCTTTCCTCTTTCACTTCCTGTGATAGATTGGAATAGTGGTCTTGATTCTTCAGTCCCCTTCAGTAGTAATGCTTATTTATACGCTGGTTGGTCCTCGTGCTACGCGGACTGTAATTTCCCAACCTTTGATTTTCAACATGGCCATGTGACTATTTTAGACTAGTAGGATATTGCTAGACATGACACAAGCAGAGGTTTCTATGTCTTCTTGTGTTTCAGCCATCCAAGTGAGAAAAACATACCCCACTTAATTGCTGCACTATCAGTGCAAACCCCAGAATGAAACGTGGAGCAGCAGTGCCCCAAGCAGCCTTAGCTGACCTAAAGATTTGTAAGCAAGAAATAGATGCTAGATGTTGTATGCCCCTGAGGGTCTATACTTGCTTATTAGGCTATAAATTTGGATAGTATAAAAATTGGTACTTAGAAGTAGGGTACTGCTGAAAAAACTCCCTAACATATGTGGCTTTAGTTTTAAGATGGGGTGGAAGACAGCAGAGGTATAGTTCTAGGACCTATGCCTGGTGATAGTGGTGAATGGACAATTTTAATGATCACATTCTGACAAGGTCAAGACAGCAAGGCCTCAGACTCAGACTCTTAAGGATGATGTTTTGGGTCAATCCAACAGACACAAAACTTGGATCAGCCAAACTCCTGGTCAAAAGTAAAGGAAATCTAGAATGGGAGTGAAGGATCAGAGGCATAGTTGTTTCACTTATCTGCAGATATTATGGCTGCCCACCAACTTAAAGGGGACTTAATATAGAGTTTGAGGGAATCTGAGGCAATGGACCCTATTGAACACCTCCATACTTCAAATCATCTTGGCCTTACCTCTTATTCCAGCCATCGTTGTAGCAACTATTGTGCACAGGATTGACCAGCTTTGTGCTGGTGTACTTGATAGCACCTCACCTTGAACCATGCAACTCACCATGCATTTCTTGCCCCCTATCTCAGATCTCTTCTGATGACATCATGTGAAACTGTAGTAGTTACTCATTTGGCATTCATGTAGGGGAGGTGGTAATGCCCCACGTGATCAATCCTTGACCAGTCGAGGATCTTACTCAGAAGATCCTATGGGATTGCATAATCAGTTGTTAACTCATCCTTATACTGGTTTCCTTCCTTCACTGCTTAATTCCCCCAACCCTCACTCCCGCTCCTAAGATGACAGTCAAACAAGTTACCCACAAAAAAGTCTTTAACTCAGGCTTCCTTGGGACCCAGACTAAGGCAATGGCCTGTTTCACAATTTATCTAAGAATATGTAGTACTAGTGACCAGACTACCAAAAGCCTCTGAGAAGTATATAAATTCATTCATTCAATTAGTCATCAACAAATATTTATTGGGAGGCTACTGTGTCACTGGCACAGTAGCAAAGACTGCTTTTGTCAAGTTATGTTCTTGAAAAAGAAGACACAATAAATACACACATATATATTAAGTGCTAAGAAGAAGAAGTAAAAGAGAGAGAGAGATGAGAGATTTATTTTTTAAAGTATGGGCAAGGAAATACTCTTTGATAGGGTCATATTTGAGCAGAGAAGTAAGTAAACTAAGAAAACTAGTCGTGAATATGTGTAGGTGAAAAGCATTCTAGGAAGAGGGCCTGGTAAGTGGAAAGGTTCTGAGGTAGGAGAGAATATGGCATTTTCAGGAAACAGGAAGAAAGCCAGAAAGCTTGCTGAAGCACACGGAGTGGAAAGGGGAGTGGAAGGAGATAAGATGAGAAAGATGGTACAAGGTCATATCACATAAGAATTGTAACCTATTATGAAATGAGAAGGTTTTGAGTATATGAATGCTCTTTGGAAGGACCTCTCTGGCTGCTCTGTGCAGGGAACAAAAGAGGAAATAGAAAGGAGGTCATGGCAATAGTATAAGTATTGAAGACAGAGCCTGCCCTATGGAGCTAATGAAAGGATGCTAAATTCTAGATACATTTTAAATGGAGCAGACTGGATTTTCCAATGGGTCAGATGTGGGGTGTGGAAGAAAGAAAGAAGCCATGGAATCTCTCTGGCATTTAGAAAATGGAGTTGTCTTCCACTGAGATTGGCAATCTCATTCCACAAACTCAGATGGGCAAGGAATATGTGGCATTCTCCTCAACCTCCTTCCAATGTCTCCTCTGATCTTGCTCTCCTTCAACTATTTTCTTGCTTCTCTCTTACCCACAGGATAAATTCTGGTCTGAAAGAAACTTGCCAAGGTTATATAAGGCCCTTTTGCCTAGATACCCACACATAACCACTTATGCCCCACCCTCAAAATGGTGGCAGGGATAAACCCAGCCCTTGCATCTCCAAACTTCTCCAAGGGTTCTCCAACCTTTCATCTCCTTTTCTCTGGGCTCCAGCAAAGGAGAAGCGCACAGGCCCCTTTCTGAGACTCACCAGAATTTTACTTCTCTTCTTTCCTTTTTGATTTACTTCCTTCTCCCTCCTCATTCCTATACCAGTCTCAAGAGCCTTTGGTTAATCCATAGGCAAAGTAGTCTGGCTCTTCATTTATTCTTCCAAATCTATTTTTTATGGCACAAACTTTATACACTGAATACTTCAATGTTTTTGAAACTTTTTCTTGCAGCTCAAAAGCTGTATCATCTTTTCCCTTAGGCAAGGAATGCCAATGACTACACTGGGGGTTGGGGGGTGGGGGGGGAGTACCTCAGGGGAGACGGGAGCTCAGGATCAAAGACGCTTGGAATTTGAGGGGAAAATTTCAGTCTCTAAAAATATTATTCAACTATAAATAGCAATCATGTATATGTTCTTCCATGATAGGGGACATAGTTTTACTTTTTTATCTGCTTTTATTAATATATATAAATACATATACATACATACATGTATGTACATATATTTAGATGTCTTTAAATATGAAATAACTCACAGATTTTAGAGACATATGTGTGTACTTATTAAAGCTATTTCATATTCAAATATAGTCAATTCTGAATCAACTATAGACTTATTGTGATTCTAGCAATGGAAGAAATTAAATCATTGATGTGGAGACAGTGGCCACTGGAGGTGCTGAAGGCAGGGAGAGGGAAAAACAGGTGTAATATGGGGGCATTTTCAGGACTTGGAATTGTCTTGAATGACATTGCAACGACAGATACAGGCCATTATATACCCTGCCATAACCTACAGAATTGAGTGGGAGAAACTGTAAGCTACATTGTAAACTATAATCCATCCTTAGTGGCAACGCTCCAGAATGTGTTCATCAATTGCAATGAATGTACCACACTAATGAAAGAAGTTGTTAATGTGGGGAAAAGTGGG
Source organism: Cabassous unicinctus (assembly GCA_029593785.1). Lineage (NCBI taxonomy): Eukaryota > Metazoa > Chordata > Mammalia > Cingulata > Chlamyphoridae > Cabassous > Cabassous unicinctus. The sequence continues at coordinate 9,488 of JAQZBX010075280.1, forward strand.
AGGTGTGGGGAATGGGGCATATGGGAATCCCTTATTTTTTTTATGTAACGTTTTATGTAATCTATGTATCTTTTAGAAAAAAATGAAAAATATATTAAAAAAAAAACAAATATAGTCAATTTTGAATCAAAACTCATAATTTAGCATGTAGGGAATTAAAGAAGGAAAGGCTCAGGGTGGACTTATCAGTATCTGATACAGTTGACCAATCTCTTGGCATCCAGAACACCACACTCTTGACTCTTCCTACCTCACTGATTCTCCTTCTCAGCCTTCTTTGCTGATTCCTTCCCTTCTCAGGTCTTAGTACTGAAGTGCCTGAGGGCTCAGCCAGTGCTTCTGTTTCGTCTAGTCTTGTGACTTTAAATGCCTCCCATGTGCTGATAGCTCCAGGCCAGGCCTTTCTTGGGACTGAAGACTCAAACACACAACTGCCCACTCAACATCTCCACTGATATCTAACAGACATCTCAATCCTTTCATATCCAAATCTGAATGTCTGGTATCCATCCCCCCCACCAGTCTCACTCTGTTCTCAGTTTCTCCTACCTTCTTCTCCTAGCCCAGCTTATGGCAACTCTATCCTTTGGGCTGCTCAGGCCAATGGTCATCCCTGAGGTCTCTATTTCTCATCCCTGGCATCCAATGCCTCAGAAATTCCTAGCAGCTCTGCCTTCATAATATTTCCCGCATAAAACTACTCACCTCCACGTCTGTTATCCTGGACCAATTCACCATCATCTCCCTTCTGGATATTGAAATATTACCCTAATTTTCTAATCCCCTACTTGCCTCCCTATAGTCTATTCTTAACACAGAAACCAAAGTGATCCTTTTAAAATGCAAATCAGATCATGTCCCTCCACAGCTTAAAATCCTCCAATTGTTTCCCTTCTCACTCAGAGTAAACGTGAAAGGCCTCCAGGAGCCTACCAGCCACACACAGTAACCTCCCCTCCATGCCTGACACCCCTACCTCATCTCCTGTTACCCTCCTCACCCACTCCACTCTGCTGCACTGTCCTTCTTGCTAGTTCTCAGACATGTCAGGTGTGCTCTGGCCTTGGATAATGTTACCTCTGTCTGAAATGTTTTTCCCCCAGATATCCCTTTACTCCATTTTAATATGCTGCACACTTTACTTGCTAATTATGTTTGGTGCTTATTGTCTCTCTCTTCCAACTTCATAGCCAACCCCACTTCCCACTAGAATATAAACTCCACTAGAGGATAGATTTTATTTTTATTTCTATTTTGTTCTTGGATGAATCCCAAAACCTTGTTTGGCACATGGTAGTGGCGCATTACATATTTTTAAATGAAAGAATATTGTGGAGAAGGCCAAAGTGGGAACGAGATATATCCAGCATGGTGAGGAAAAGACAGTAAATTCCAAAGAAACAAACCAGTAGGGGCTCTGTACAACCACCATAATATAAACTGGATTAAAAGAATGTGTACAGTGGAAGCGGATGTAGCTCAAGTGGTTGAGTGCTGGCTTCCCACATACAAGGTCCCAGGCTCAATCCCTGGCCCTGGCACCTCAGAAACAAACAAAACAAACAAACAAACAAACAAAAAGAGCATTGCAGTGAAGTAGTGAGGATCCCATAAAGAAAAGAGAGGTGGATCGCAGAAAAGTGAGAAAAAGCACAAATACAGAAGCCAACAGGAAGCAAATCAGGAAAGCTTGTCTTTGAGGAAATCTGAGACCAAGGCTTCCCCTCAACACACTTGCCTCACCCATAGGCCTTTTAGCAACTGACCAACACACCCCGTATCAGGAATTTGGCCTCATAGAAATAGTAGGGAGCAAGTGGCTAGTTTTAGATCAACAGCTGAAGCGATCTGTTTTAAAATAAACTGTTAGTATAATACAAACCTGTGGTAATCAATCCTGCCTATTTATCTAATATCTCCAGATTGATGGGTGAGAAATTAGGACTTGCCACCTTGCTCTATTCTAGGAGGTTTATTACATGGGTCGGCTGTGAAAAACCTATCCTGCCTCTGATGTAAGCAAACTTTAGTGGTGTTCATACTGTCTGAATTTTAGTGCTGCTGAAAAAAGATCAGTAGAGAAACGGTTCTAACCACACTGCCAAACTAATTTGTTCCAACTCCACAGTGGGACTTCCCTTTTTCCACTCTCCATTGAGCATTTTCATTTAATATTTTCTCTACTACTTCCAGAGAAGAAGTTATTTATAAATCATCTTCATTATACATCTTATATGTAGAGATCCAGTAGGGTAGGGGTGAAGGAAATAGCAACACTTACACAAAATAATTGCACGTCTGATTTTACTATGGAGAAGTTGATCCTTGGATTAGAAAGAACTTTACCATTTGTAGAGCAAAGAAGTCTTTTTTCATAAAAGGAATAAGGTAGCAACCATAGTGTAGCAGAAATATCTCTGGACTGGGAATTAGAAGTCCTCAACCTACTTCTGATAAACTCTGCCTTTGGGAAGTCTCTTAGCCTTTTTGAGCCTAATTTTCTCTTTTGTAGGATAAAGGTAATTATACCTGCTTATTTATTTCATATTGTGCTATCGGGATCAAATGAGATAATGTATGTGAACATGCTGGGGAACTATAAATTATAACTAATATTTTTATATTTTTGTAATACATTCCCCATGCGTTATTGCAGTTAATAATGAAATCACCATGAATATACAGACAAGTCATTATTTTACATAGTCTTTCACATTGTGAACATAAGTCATGGCATAATTCAATATATCACATGTGATCGGCAAATAAATTTCTTAGCACATGGAATATGCCATTTAAGCTGCACATAAAAAAGATCATGTTTTAAGAAACATTTTTTTTTCTCTTCAAAGGAAACATCCAAATGGTATTAGGAAACCCACTAAGCAGTAGAAGAAAGAGGTAGGGCAGTAGTAAAATTGTTTCAGATTTGCAAGTCGTAGAACTCTAAGGTCATGCAGTGAAATCATCAGTAGTGAATATATTTTCTCTAGCTATCTTCACTGCTAGAAAGACACAGTGAAATATATCTTTATCTTGTTTGATGCCACTTGGTAAATATTGCTCACTTAACAGACGCTGTAAATTACTCACTCCCACACAGCAAAAAGAAAGTCAGCCTTTATAACTATGAGGTAATCAAAAAGCTATATTTAAAAACTTGGGGGCCATAGCCATAAAATGTGACTTAACTGAAGATTTTATGGTATTCTCAGGAACAAGTAGATCAGATTTTCCAGTGTTTATCTCCAATAACTTCTGTTTTCACAACCCATCACCCAGAAATGAGCTACTGTCATTAACTCATAATACATAGATTCCATAAGCTGCCTGCAGGTAATAAAAACGATAATGGATCTTTCATATTTTGGTGTCACTGAGGAGCACTTTTTAACTTTCTTTCCTTGATCAAGTGTCATATCCAAGATCTGTAGGAAAAAGAAAAGATACCATATCTGAAATATTATGGATTTGCTTAAGTTTATATAAACAATTTTTTTTCCAAAAAAAAAGCAAAAATCAAAAGAGTTTCAAGGAAGAAGCCAAAGCATAGGCAAATCTTAGTCTAGTTAGGTTTTGCTATTAAATAAAAATAACCATGTCATCTAAGGAATATTCTAAGACAGGTGGTAACAAACATTTTACTTAATGAGCCAGATAGTAAATATTTGAGGCTCTGAAGGACATTTGGTCTCTGTTGCAACTATGCAACTCGCCATTATACCCTAAAAGCAACCAGAGAAAAAATGTAAACAAATGAGCATGGTTATGATCCAATAAAACTGTAGTTATGGGCACTGAAATTTGAATCTCATATCACTTTCATGTGTTGTGAAATGTTAATCTTTTGATTTTGTCAACCATTTAAATGTATAAAAAATAGTCTTAGCTCATGGGCTGTACAAAAACAAGTGGCAGGCAGGATTTAGCCTGTGAGCAATATTTTGCCACCCCTGTCCTAGGGTATCTTGAACTGTATCAACCATAATAGACAAGGCTCATCTTTCCTATAACCTGTCCTGAGTCTTTCTCCATTTTATCCAATTTTGTGAAGATGAGGAAAGAAAACCTATTTCTTGTCACTATTGTAAGATCTGATTACAAAATCATCATGGACGCTGACAACCTGTATGGTAGAAGTACCCAACATTGTATCTTTTACTATTTTACATAGTCTCAAAAAACTATTTTCCAGAGAAAGAGTTGGTTGTGACAAGAGTACATCATTTAAATCACCCTGGTTAATGTCTTGAGAACTGTAAAAACTGTAGTTTGTATCAAAAGTTTCTAAGATGTTTTCAAACCAAAGTTTTATTTGTCTGATCCAATTGTCAATTCTCCAAGCATCAAGAGTACTTACTTCTCTTATTTGGATTGTAAAAGAAGTTGAAGTTGATCCTTTATCTTTCCTCCAAATAAACAATGAGGAAGCAAAAGTGATTTCATCAAAAAGTGAGGAATTTGGCACAATAAGGTACATAGAGATGGGTTAACAGCAATTACTACACTTCCATACCATGTAGCATGGCCTAACATAAAAGCTCACTTTCATTATTTCTACCCAGGCGAAAGTAGCAGACATATTTGTCTGACTTACCCAACACTTAGTCCCTTCTCTAGTCTAGCGGCTAAAAAGCCAAGTCCTCAATGTTCAAGTCTTTCTTGCAGTAGAGGTGATAATATGACACAGTTCTGGCCATGGAGATACACTTGGAACTCTTCTGTATGGCTTCTTGGAAAGTATTGTGCTTTACTTATAAAGAAGATAGCTGTGGCTGACATAGTCTTTTCCCTCCTTTTTGTCTTTATGGAGGGGCTGGAGCTATGAGAATCATTTTGGGACTGTGGGGAGATAAACATAAGAGCAACAGGACAGTAGGCTAAAGAGGGTAAAGCAGCAAGATAAAAGATCTAGAACCTTCATGGCAGTGTCAATCAGCTGATGGAAAGTCAGTGTAACCGTTGGGGAATTTGATGTAATTATGAATTCCAAAAATATAATTGGATCATGCCTGTAATCTGATCTGTTAATCTGGGCATGATTGAATTATGATTAGGGCGTTGACTGGGCCATGTCAGTCAGTAGGGCGTTGAGCCCCACCCCCTGGTGGGTGGGGAATTGAATATAAAAGGCAAGGCCAAGAACAGAG
>JAQZBX010075282.1:0-14624 GCA_029593785.1 Cabassous unicinctus
AGTACCACCATGCCCATTGGGACTGACAATAACAACTTCAGACTTTCTATTACTAAGCATTTTGGCTACCATTATCTCATCTTCCCCTCACAAAAAACCTGAGAAGTAGATAATTTAATTGATTAGGAAATAGGTTTAAGTCAGAATAAAACATTCTGTAAGTGTCAGAGAATGATCAGAATTCCTATTTCGTGATTCTGAATGCTCATAGTACTAGGGTAATGAAGATCTATAGACTTAACTGGCACACAACGTGTCTCAAACTCTGATTAACTTGAGAGCCTCTAAGGACAGGAGCAGTATCTTAATCATCAATATTCACTGCTTACTTTAAAAAAATTCTTTTTCACTGCCTACTTTTATTGTAAGACTGGAATATTATTTAAAAACTGTGTCTCAGTTATTTCAACTGCAAAATGGCAAATATTATTTTAAATGATATTATGAGAATTGTGACAATTTATATAAAACAATGTGATCAATGTCTGGCACACAGTCATCACTAGATAAATGTTATCCATGTTACCATAGCAGTACTTGTATGAGATCATCAATGGGGGCAAAAATGACATGATAATCAAACATTAGTTGAAATTTTCTTGTTCTGCTGTGTTACATGTAAGGTGCTTTTCTCCAAACAAGGGTGCTAAATATTTTTAATGCTTTGGCCAAAAACACCCCATGGTCATTGCTTTAATGCTTTCAATCTGACTTAATGATTAAGATTTTATGGAGACTCCACCATTGAATCACTAATGAAAACAGAGATTGTCTATCCTAATTCAAAGTAGATAAATAAAATGTAATAAAAAACATTTTGCATGCTGATATACTTGGTACTTTTACTTCAGAAAGAAGATTGGAAACCAAAGTGTGAGAATACAAGAGACAATCTTGGTCAGAATGAAATTATAAATATAGGCTATTTCATCAAAATGCCAAAACAGGTCAGGCAATTCAATAAAAGTTTGAGTCATCTAGTTGTTATTCCAGATTGTTGACAAATATCCCAATTGACTGATGTTTTCACTGACAGCACTCATAACTGAGTTTATCACACTTTTGGCATTACAGATGTACCATCATGATCAACAACTACTATATGTAGACTCAGGCAAATTTAGAATCACACTCCTCAGAGAAAGGAGTGTAATTGACAACCACCATGTCTTAAATAATCTACAGTTTTTCACCAATAGCAATTAATAAAACCATTATCTCAGAGACAAAAATCTCTTTCCATTTGAAAAATATAATTTTGTCTTCTTTCAGAAAGTATAAGATAGGCTCAAACTCTTTGGATATTTTCACATAATCTCCACCTAATTCTTATCAAGATTTTCAACCTAATTTGGTAGTTCTCTTGAGGGGTATTTGTCCTATCCCTCAGCACTAAGTTTTCTATCCTATTATTGACAACTACCACTAATTTTTTGAAGATAACATGTATAACATATAAAAAAAGGAAAAAGGACATTCTTAGCAAGCAGCTAGGCTTCACATTTCTTTGACTGTGTGTATATTTAGGAACACTCTGGATCTTCTCCAGCCAGAGGCTATGCTTCTTCTTTTCCCTATTTTCTGCAATAAGATGTACTACACTACAGCAGGGTTTCTCAACCATGGTGCTTCTGACATTTTGGCCAATAACTCCTTGTTGTGGGGCGCTATCCCATACACTATCGCATATTTAGCTGCGTCCTCAACCTGTACCTACTAGATTCCAGTAGCAATGCTGACACCGAGCAAAGGTGGGTTCCTTCCTGCCAATGCATCTTTAAAGCCAATTCCTGAGACATCAGGGTTTCAACCAAGAAAAAGATGAGAAAGAGTTGTATTGTTTGTGCAAGCAATGGAGCACAGTGGCCTCATGGCCCAAAACTGCCTCCCTGAAATGCAGAAATTCTAAAATTTTATAACATTGGGGTGCTAATGAATTATTAGGGTGGAGTTAAACACAGGTTCCTTCATTAATACGTATTAAGGGGCTGAACAGGAATGACTGAGCTAGGGTAGCAAACCAGGGCCAGTCACAAGGATTTGGGATAGGTGTATACAGAACAAAAGTCAGGTACTAGGTCTTTCATACAGATATTAATCAGAGGTGGGTGGAGTGGTTACCATCTCAATAGTAATTATACACTAGGATGAGTTCAATCTAGGATTACCGTCACAATAGTAATAAGCATACACAAGGGTGAGGTTAAGGCTAGAGTAACCGTAAACAGGGATGGGACCACTCTAGCCAGCTTCAGTAATTTCAGGTATTAATCTTTTGCTATTTTATAATATAAAGAAATCTATATAATGATTTGGTAATTATAATTATTAATTATTTGCAATTCTTAACCCTCAGTTACAATGCTCCGATCTTCTCCAGTGTTGACAATAAAAATGTCTACAGACTTTGCCAAATGTCCCCTGGGAAGGCGGGGTGGAGCAAAATTCACCCCAGCTAAGAATCACTGCACTACAGTCAGCAGAATAAACTGCCACCTCAATGCTTACTGAAACCACCCTTCCAAAATTCACCCTCTCCCCATGCTTCTTGCCATACAGAGTTCTGGACCCAGTGCAATGATCTGAATTCAATTTGCCACATCTATGCAAATGGCTCTGTAAGAGGCAATACTGAAATGTGAATGTTGACATGGTCCTTCAGACCTTGGATTTATGACAGAAGTTCTATTGTATTAAATTATGCTGTTCTTAGTACAATCAATTAGGGTCCTTCTTTGATATTTTAATCTGATGTAATTGTTACCAGATGACTCTGGTTTCTGGGCTTCTAGGTTCTTGGTTTATGTTATGTAAAAGAATTTAAGGACACACCATAGGGTAGGCAAAGGAGCAAAGAGTTTATTAAGAAATGAGGAAAGTACATAGTCCAAGGCATGGATGTGGGCATGCTGCACGGTGAGCTGTGTGCATGGGGCCCCAGGTCAGGGTTTTTTAAAGTCTTTCCTCCTCCCCTTAATAACATGGTGGTGGGGCCCCAGCTGTTTGCTGTCTGATTGGTCGCCCCACCTGTAATTTCTTAGGGTGCCAATATGAGGCCTTTTGAGGGTATCCGGGGCTTTCCCTTGACCCCAAATGTGATTCTCATTCCAAACGAGATTCTGGTGACCGGGATCTCACTGGGTCTTTCCGGCCACCTTCTTCTCAGGAGGTTTCTGGGTGGGGTCTCACGGCCATGTGGTCTGTCAGCCATATTGTCTGCTGGGCCAGTCGCCTTCCCTGTTTCATTATACTAATCTGCCTCATAGTTAAACATATTATCAAAATATCAAGTATAAATATCAAGATACCAGAAAAAAATCTAGTACCTTAAATCTGAATCTAGGCTTTAGACAGATTTGAGCCAGGGGCTCCTTCTCACATGCAGGTTGACCTTGCATTAAAACCCTCTCTTTTCTCAAAATCCCAATGTCATGGCATTGACTTTTGTGCACATCAGGCAGCGAGTCCTTGCACAGTAACAGAAACAGAGAAGTGACTGAGAGAGGAAAAATCATAATAGATGAGAAAACAATTCTTAAAAACCTGAGTGATTCACTCAAAAAGAGCATTGTGAATAAAATTCTAGCATCTTGGTCCAGATTTTTTTTCTCAGTCTTTCTCCCGGTATGAGGCATGAAGCCTCAGACCTACCGATGTTCACAGAACTATTTTGCTTACAAAATCATTGAGAAAATTATCAGATTAAAACAAAAGGCACATAAAAAATAAAAAATAGAATTCAGAGAGTTAAGTCTAAGTCATATTTAGGGAAATATGTATTATTAAAACTTTCAAGGGCATGCCACACAAAATATTCTTCATATTTTGATGACTTAAGCAAACCCTTGATATTTTTAGTCTCAACTAAATGCATTCAGGATTGCCCTGCCATTATAACTTTTTTTCTGGGAAAAATAGGAACTTATTTCTTTAACAGTTTTGTAAATAAAGGATTCATTTTGATGAGTTTCTCAAAGTAAAATTTGGTTCAAAGAAAAGTTTGCAACACTTCTATCAATAAAAATCTGTGAGAAACTTAAATGCCCTTTCTCCAACTTCAAAACATTATTTCAACTAGAAAACTCCTCTTGAAAGACCAGCAAATCACTACAGCACAAAAGAATACAGTACGTAATACCTTTGGGTAGTAGAACCCTACAAGCTTTGCTTTGTAGGACTGTGTGGCTTAACAATAGACTTCAACTGCAGCACAAACAGTGAACAGATTTTATGGAGTCACAGAGGTACTTGCAATTAAAAGTTACAATTAATACAGGAGCACAAGCAGTAACTCAGAAAGCAGGAGAGCAAAACTACCCAAAATTAGGAAAAAATATGTGTGAAAGAATTGTGATGTCTTAAAATTGTAGAAGGGAAGCAAAGGGGATTGAAAGTTTTTAATAAAATGTACACCATACTTTAAAATATAAAGACCCATGTAAATATGGCCAGAACTGGGACTTCAAAATGTCTTGGTCTTAAATGAAAACCAAGTCCTTATCAAACCTTGTTGAATTCTTCCAGCATGCCAAATATTATATTTTTAAATAATGGTTTCAGCCAACATTAAAGACCTGCTTTGATTATTTTCCTAAAACAAGGGAGTTTGGGTTCAACAATGAGTTGGTACCACTTTTATAAACAGAGATCTGTGAGAAACTTTTAAATGCCCTTTCTCCAACTGTAAAGGACCATGGGAATGTCCCTGGCAGATCCTCAATATAGGGACCATAATTGTCCAAAGGCTTCAACTGGTGAGCTTTGAAATCCATCACCCAGTTTGCCCAGACGACATGTCTCTCATAGGTTACTACCAGTTAATATCCTGGGAAACACAGATTCTTCTGATGGCTTGGGGACTTCCTGATGGCTTTGCAGAAACTTCTTTAGACTCTAGAGTGGCAGTCAAGGACACTTCCCCTAAACTTTATCCCCTTTTCCTATATCAGGCTTGCATCATGTTTTGATGACTCTCCTATATTTCCCCAGATCTGTCCCTATTTTCTCTTACACAAGTTTTTCTCCTAATATAATCTATGCATGTTAATGCAGACTTTGTGTCTGGCCCAAACTGACACAGACCACCGACCTTAGTTGATTGAGTCTGAAATTCGAGAGAAAAACCAAGTAGGTGCTAAGATAGGCACTGAGAATTCTGCCTTCCAATGGTTCCTCTCAAGAGCAAACCCCAAAGGAAAATGAATGGAAAAGACAAACAATCTTTTGTTAAGTGAAATGGTACTTAAAGGGGGCATAAAAATTATTCTAAACTATGTAAAATCGCATGCATAGAATGAGGGTAATGCTTCACATTGGTCACTTTTAGTCTGTTTACTATTTTTTTTTCACTATTTTCCAAGTATTCTTTAATGAACATGTTAGTATTATATTTGGAAGAAAAATAAAAATACATATGAAATATTTTAGCAAAGTCAAGGGGTGGAGGTTGAGTGAAAAATCAAACAGTAGAGAACATCTCTTGGATTTATGCATGTGTGATGGTTAGGCTAATGTGTCAACTCGGCCAGGTAATTGTGTCCAGGTGTTTGGTTCAGTAAGCACTGGGCTAATTGTAATACAAGAAAGTTTATGGACTTTGATCACCAGTGAGTTTACTGCGTGGATGGCTGATTACTTCTGCATCAATCAGGGAGATTGCATCATCAATGGGTGACGCTTTTATCCAATCAGTTGAATGCCTTAAAAGGGGAAGTGATTTCAATATTCAGAGAGAATTTCCCAGCTTGTTATTGGACAGCCAACTTCTCCCAGAAACTCATCTTGGACCTTTCATCGGACTTTCATCGGAGCCCCTGGTTTGCAGCCTGCCTGCGGAACCTGGACTTGTGCATCCCCACAGTTGCATGAGAGACTCTTATAAAATCTCATATTATTGACAGATATCTCCTGTTGATTCTGTTTCCCAAGAGAACCCTGACTAATACAGCTTGGGACCAGGAGTGGTTCTTGAGGAACAGAGTCTTAAACATGGGATGTCTGAGGTGGTTCTGGGAGTTTTGTAATAGACTCTCTATTCTAATTGGACTTAGGGGTACTAATGACTCCCTTTCCAATAATGAAGAGGTTGCTAACAGTCCATGGTGTGAGCTGGCAATAGAGATATGCAAAATAGCATCACTGGATTCCCCTACTTCCATTCTTATAAGAAGCAAGGATCTGGGTGAGGGTGTTTTCAACAACTTAACAGAATTTTGTGGAGTCAAAAAGTATAATGATGTTGACTGGCTCCTCCTAGATACTCTGGATACAGTTACAAAAGAAAGAGATGAGCTAAAGTCTTCAAATTTGAAACTTAAATGCCACATGAATGATATGAAAGTTTCTACTTGAAAGAAAATCTTGTCTCCTGTAGCTACAGACTTGAGATATCTGAGAATCAATCCCAGACTCTCATTGTATGAGTAGCAGAATTACAGAGGAAACTAAAATCTCAACCTCGCAAGGTTTCTGCAATTAAAGTGAAGGCACTGATTGGAAAGGAGTGGAACGGAGACATATGGGATGATGATAATATTGGTGGGGACACTGGAACCCTAAATTCGGCTGAGACTTTACCAGATAAACCTGTGATGGCCTGCCCTGTGGAGACCACACCTTGTCAACCTTGTATCATCCATGCTCCAGCCTGCCCCAGGAAGTCTGGACCTCCTTCCAGCCCTGAGACAGGTACCAGCCAAACTCCAGCATGCACTGCCCAACTTCCATTCTGCCCTGAGGAATCTGTCTTCCAACTCCTGCCTGAACAGATTAATACTGTCTCACCAGAAGAAAATGCAAAGGAATGCCCTGAGTCAGTAGCCTGCAAGACATCTCTAATCCTTCTCCTTACCCCCACCCCCCACCCCTCTTGTCTTCAAGACCCATTACTAGACTAAAATCACAGCAAGCCCCCAAAGGTGAAATATAAAGTGTGACCCATGAGGAAGTATGCTATACTCTGAAAGAACTACATGAGTTTTCCAACTTATATAGACAGAAACCAGGGGAATATGTGTGGGAATGGATAGTAAAGGTATGGGATAATGGTGGAAGGAATATAAAGTTGGATCAGGCTGAATTTATTGATACGGGCCCACTAAACAGAAATTGATATGGGCCCACTAAACACTGTAGTTTGAGGGGTTAGAAAGGGCTCTAACAGTTTGTTTGGATGGCTGACTGAGGCATGGGCCAAACGATGGCCTAGCATGTCTGATGTTGAGATGCCCGATTTGCCCTGGTATACAGTAAATGAGGGGATTCAAAGGCTTAGAGAGATTGGAATGATAGAATAGATTTGCATTTGAAACCTGCCCACCCAACCCAGGAATGTCCAGAGGACACACCTTTAACCAGGACTGTGAGGAATAAATTTGTAAGACTAACTCCATCTTCTCTGAAGAGCTCTGTGGTTGCTCTTCTCTGCAGTCCAGATATTATTGTGGTGAAGGCTGTAATGGAATTGGAATCCTTAAACACTATGGGGATGATCGGATCTCGGTTCAGTAAAAGTCAAGTATCGGCAGTTAATCGCCAATGGAAAGGTGGGTGTGGCTACCGCAATGAAAGGCAAATTCAAAGCAGCACACAGAATAGTCTGAGTCACACGGAGTTATGGCATTGGCTAATAGATCATGGGGTACCTAGAAGTGAAATACTAAAGTCTACTAAATTTCTTCTGGATCTGTATAAGCAGAAGAGTTCTAGGTCAAGTGAACAAAATCCTAACTCAAATTACAGACACAGAAAATCACGGCCACTTAATCAATTCCCATACTTGAGACAGTTTACAGACCCAGAGCCCCTTGAATGAGGAGAAGGCCAGGTCCCCTTGGGGAGGGATCCTGTTAAACTGCCAAAAATTTATACAGTTAATATTCCTCCCACCTTTCCCCAGGGAGACCTGCAGCCTTTTGCCAGAGTAACTGCATTGGGGAAAAGGAAATGATCAGACATTTTGGGGATTATTAGACACTGGCTCAGAAGTGACATTAATTTCAGGAGACCCAAAACGTCACTCTGGTCCACCAGTAAGAGTAAGGGCTTATGGAGGTCAGGTGATTGATGGAGTTTTAGCTCAGGTCCACCTCACAATGGGTCCAGTGGGTCCCCGGACCCATTCTGTGGTAATTTCCCCAGTTCCAGAATGCATAATTGGAAAAGACATACTCAGTAACTGGCAAAATCCCCACATTGGATCCCTGACTTCTGGAGTGAAGGCTATTATGGTTGGAAAGGCCAAGTAGAAGCCTCTAGAACTGCCCTTGCCTAGCAAAATAGTAAATCAAAGGCAATACCAGATTCCTAGAGGGATTGCAGAGATTAGTGCCACCATCAAGGATTTGAAGGATGCAGAGGTGGTGATTCCCAACACATCCCCATTCAACTCTCCTATTTGGCTTGTGCAGAAAACAGATGGATCTTGGAAGATGTCAGTAGATTATCGTAAACTTAACCAGGTGTTAACTCCAATTGCAGCTGCTGTCTCAGATGTGGTATCATTGCTTGAGCAAATCGACACTTCCTCTGGTACTTGGTATGCAGCTGTTGATCTGGTAAATGCTTTTTTCTCAATTGCCATTAGTAAGGACCACCACCAACAGTTTGTTTTCAGTTGGCAAGGCCAGCAGTATACCTTCACTGTCCTGCCTCAGGGGTATATCAACTCTCCAGCCCTTTGTCATAGTATTGTCCGAAGGGACCTTGATCGTCTCTCCTTCCCACGAGACATCACACTGGTCCATTATATTGATGGTATCAGGTTGATAGGACCTACTGAGCAAGAAGTAGCAAAGACTCTAGATTTATTGGTAAAGAATTTGCATGAGAGAGGATAGGAGATAAATCCAACAAAAATATAGGGTCCTTCCACCTCAGTGAAATTTCTATTTGTCCAGTGGTGTGGGACCTGTTGAGATATCCCTTCGAAAGTAAAGGATAAGCTGTTGTACCTGGCCCCTCTTATGACCAAAAAAGAGGCACAACACTTAGTTGGCCTCTTTGGATTTTGGAGACAACACATTACTCATTTGGGTGTGTTACTCCAGCTCATTTACCAGTGACCAGAAAAGCTGCTAGTTTTGATTGGGTACTGAAACAAGAGGAGGCCCTGAGACAGGTCCAGGCTGCTGTGCAAGCTGCACTACCACTTGGACCATATGATCTAGCAGATCCAATGGTGCTGGAAGATTCAGTGACAAATAGAGAAGCTGTCTGGAGCCTTTGGCAGGCCTCTATAGGGGAATCACAACACAGACCCTTAGGATTTTGGAGCAAAACCTTGTCATCCTCTGCAAATAACTATTCCCCTTTTGAAAAGCAGCTTTTGGCTTGCTAATGGGCTTTAGTAGAGTCTGAACACTTAACCATGGGCCATCAAGTTACCATGAGACCTGAGTTGCCTATCACGAGTTGGGTATTGTCTGACCTATCAAACCATAAAGTTGGGCATGCACAGCAGCACTCCATAATAAAGTGGAAGTGGTATATACAAGATAGGTGTCGAGCAGGTCCTGAAGGCACAAGTAAGTTACATGAGATAGTAGCCCAAATGCCCATGGTCACCACCCCTGCCATGTTACCTTCTCTTTCCCAGCCCACAGCTTTGGACTCTTGGGGAGTCCCTTACAATCAGTTGACTGAGGATTGGAAAACTCCAGCCTGGTTTACAGATGGTTCTGCACGATATGCGGGTACCACCTGAAAGAGGACAACTGCAGCACTGCAGCCCTTTTCTGGGACATCCTTGAAGGATTGCAGTGAAGGCAAATCCTCCCAGTGGGCAGAACTTCGAGTAGTGCACCTATTTGTTCATTTAGCTTGGAAGAAGAAATGGCCAGAGGTGTGTTTGTACACTGATTCATGGGCTGTTGCCAAAATGGTTTGGCTGCATGGTCAGGGACTTGGAAGGAACATGATTGGAAAATTGGTGACAAGGAGGTCTGGGGAAGAGCTATGTGGATAGACCTTTCTGAGTGGGTAAAAAACATGAATATATTTGTGTCCCATGTGAATGCTTACCAGAGGGTGACGTCAGCTGAGGAAGAGTTTAATAATCAAGTGGATAAGATGACCCACTCTGTGGCTAATGCTCAGCCTCTTTCCCCAGCCACTCCTGTCATTCCCCAATGGGCTCATGAACAAAGTGGCCATGGAGGTAGCGATGAAGGTTATGCATGGCCCCAGCAACATGTACTTCCCCTCACCAAGGCTGACTTGGCTACAGCCACTACTGAATGCCCCATCTGCCAGCAGCAGAGACCCACACTAAGCCCCAGATATGGCACCATTTCTCGAGGTGATCATCCTGCTACCTGGTGACAGGTTGACTACATTGGGCCACTTTGACCATGGAAGGGACAGCAATTTGTTTTAACTGGAATAGACACATACTCTGGCTATTGGTTTGCATTTCTGGCATGCAATACTTCTTCCAAAACTACCATCTGTGGACTTACCGAATGTCTAATCTACTACCATGGCATTCCACACAGCATTGCTTCTGATCAAGGAACTCATTTCACAGCAAATGATGTGCGGGAATGGGCACATGCCCATGGAATTCACTGGTCTTACCATGTTCTCCATCACCCTGAAGCAGCTGGGTTAATAGAATGGTGGAATGGCCTTTTGAAGACTCAATTATGGTGCCAACTAGGTGGCAATACCTTGCAGGGCTGGGGCAGTGTTCTCCAGGATGCTGTGTATGCTCTGAATCAGCGTCCTCTCTATGGTGCTGTTTCTCCCATAACCAAGATTCATGGGTCCAGGAATCAAGGGGTGGAAATGGGAGTGGCACCACTCACTATTACCCCTAGTGACACATGAGGAAAATTTTTGCTTCCTGTTCCTGCAACCTTAAGCTCTGCTGGTTTACAGATATTAGTCCCAAAAGGAAGAGTACTGCCACCAGGGAACACAACAATGATTCTATTGAACTGGAAGTTAAGATTGCCACCTGGCCACTTTGGGCTCCTCTTAACCTGTGAATCAATAGGCAAAGAAGGGAATTACTGTACTGGCTGGGGTAATTGATCCTGACTATCAAGGAGAAATAGGACTACGTCAACATAATGGGGGTAAAGAAGAGTTTGCCTGGAATGCAGGAGATCCTCTAGGGCATCTCCTAGTACTACCATGCCCTGTGATTAAAGTCAAAGGAAAATTGCAGCAAACCAATTCAAGCAGCACTAACAATGGCCCAGAATCTTCGGGAATGAAAGTTTGGGTCACCACACCAAGCAAAGAACCACCAGGCAAAGAACCATGGCCAGGTGAAGTGTTTGCTTAAAGTAACGGGAACATGGTATGGGTAGTGGAAGAAGGTAGTGATAAATATGAACTTTGACCATGTGACCAGTTACAGAAACAAGGACTGTAATAGTTATGAACCCTTCTTCCTTGTTTCATTATGAGTATGATTGTTTATGTACACAAAACGACTTTCTTGTTTCTTTCCCCAACCTTTTCGCCTATCGTATGAAAAGTTGTATTAATTTCACATCACAATATTTAAAGATGTCAAGTTTAAGAATGAATATTACCCAAGGACTTGCACCCAATTCTGTGGGGAATTAATGTGTTTCTGGTTGTACGCAGGGGATTTGAACATTGTTAGGCGGAAATATATATGTATGCTTGTCTGTTATTGTTTTTACTTAGAGACTAAGTATGGTTTAGGGTAATGTGTATGGTTGCCGAGTTGACAAGGGGTGGACTGTGATGGTTAGGCTAATGTGTCAACTCGGCCAGGTAATTGTGTCCAGGTGTTTGGTCCAGCAAGCACTGGGCTAATTGTAATACAAGAGCATTTATGGACTTCGATCAGCAGTGCATGGCTGATTACATCTGCATCAATCAGGGAGATTGCATCATCAATGGGTGATGCTTTTATCCAATCAGTTGAATGCCTTAAAAGGGGAAGTGATTTCAACATTCAGAGAGAATTTCCCAGCTCTTGTTAGACAGCCAACTTCTCCCATAAACTCATCTTGGACCTTTCATCGGACTTTCATCGGAGCCCCTGGTTTGCAGCCTGCCTGCGGAACCTGGACTTGTGCATCCCCACAGTCACGTGAAAGACTCTTATAAAATCTCATATTATTGACAGATATCTCCTGTTGGTTCTTTTTCCCGAGAGAACCCTGACTAATACAGCATGTCTATATTACCCCCCAAAATAGTGAAAAATAGACTGTTGACTGACATTTGGTATGTACCCATTTTACCCTCTTACTACTAAAGTCTTCGCCAGGTTGCAAATCCTTACTTCTTTACTAGATGAATGGTAGTCCTGACCTTGGTGTGCTACATTTCTTCAAGAAACTCCATAATCCCCATTAATACCATCTGAGACACTCAATGAAGCATTCAGAGATTCTCTTCCCACCTCATTGGTGGTCACTGCCCTAGGTCAGTCAGCCAGAGAACCTGGCTAGTCCTCTAGGAACCTCTGGGCTACTCTGCTATACTGTTGTTCCTTGACCAATGGACTTCTCTTTTCACACAGAATGTTTTAAAAATTATTGACAGCTATGATAGCATCCAATTGAATGAGATAAACTAGGAAAGTGTTATTTTACTGACTTTCCGTCACCAATCCCCTCTTGCTCTACAACTCCCATTCTCTAATGGGTGAACCATACTTAAAATTTCAAATTAAAGATGACTTAGTAACATGCAGTTTAAGAGTATTTCATGTAAATATTTAGTCATTTCAAAGTTCAAACGTCTTGTCAGGATTCTTTTTCCTAACTTAATGGGTTATCCCACCCCATCCTCATTTCCAAGGTAGTGTCTGGCTAGAGTTGGCAATGTATTTATCCTCATGGCATTTGGGTAACTGGGCTGAGGTCAAGGTGCCATTCTCTTCTTCCTGAGGAGGTTCATCCCTCATGTCTCTAGGGTGTAGCCTCTATTCTCAATGCCTGTTCTGCTGAAGTGCCCATAGATTATTTAACTCATGGTCTGTTTTCTTGATTAGACCAAAGCATGGTAGCTGTTCCAGGGAGCTTCACCATCTCCCTCTGACTAGTCTCATACCTTTGCTCTGGATGTACTTCAAATGCCCTGAGTTATGATTCTCTTTCAATCCCAGCTTTGGGAGGTCTACCCTTAAGCCCTCATGGTAGTGACCTCTCTGACAAGTTTGCTAGCCAGCATTTTCTGCCAAATCCTATAGCTTTCCTTGGAGCATTTGGGAACTTCTGCATTCCATGCAGCTTCTGGGGAGGTTGGGGTTTTATATTATAGACACCTCCCTCAGCCTTTTCTAATCTATTACGCTGTGTCACTTTGGATATAGCACCATGCCAACCAAATGATTTCTTTGAGGGACTTGCACTTTCCAGGAAAAAAACCCCAAGAAATAAGGAACAAACCTTATTTCTTCCTGGGAATTTCCCATAAAACAGTCTCAGTCTTTCTGTGCTCTCTTGATTTGCAATACACATTCAAGAGTTCCAACCTTCTATTCAAAAATAGAAACTAGTTAACTTGTATCTGATCTTTTTATCATTTTGTTTTCCATATTCCTCTCTCAATGGGTGCCTCTAATCAGTAGAAGAAAGGAAAGCTTCCTTTTCACAGTGGTTGAATGTTTCTCTATGTTGTACATTCCTCTGCTCTATGATTTTCAATGATGTCACCTTACTGAATGGCAAAAAACAAGACTAGATTACTGAAATGAGAGATACACTAGGAGTTATTCCAAGACAATTCATTCACACTAGAGTGTCTTTTACTTTTGTAACTTCTTTAGCAAGATGGTAATACCTTCCATAAATTTATGAAAAAATTTTAAGTAATTATATATCAGTAACCCTAAAGACAATTACTGTTATTATTTCAGGTTTAGAAATGAGGTTCAGAGAAGAACATTATTTATTCCAGATTTCTTAACTAGGAAATAGCATGTCTAACATTCTAAGCCAGGCTTATCTGAGTTTGGAGGCCTCCTTCTTGACCCTCGTTTATACTGGTGCCCCATACTCTATCATGTATTTTACTTCTACTATATCTTCTACTCATAATCTAATGTTCTGGCTAAGAAAAGAGGGAAAAGAAGGAGGTAAAGGAATTCTACCACAAAGCCTCCTATAGCAGTTTGATATTATGAATATTTATGGATTCCAAAAAATAGATATTGGATTATGTTTGTGAACTGATCTTTTCCTCTGGGCATATTAGATTATATTGTATTCAGAGGTTTTACTTTTACTTGAATGGGCCACGTCAGTAGGGCATTGAGTCCTCCTCACCTCCTTGGTGGGCAGGGACTCACAGAGAAACTGCACCACAGAGAAGGGGGGCTAGAGTTTTGAGCTGGAGCCCTGGGAAGTAAACACACAGAGAAACAGATACACTAGATACAGCAGAGGCCCTGGGAAGAGAGACAAGCCACTCACCTGACAGTCTACAGCTGACCTTGTGGAGAGAACAGAGAAGCTGAGCCCAGAGAGGCATAAGCTCAGAGAGAGAGATGAGACTTATCCCAGCCTGATAAGCTGATACTGGAAGAAGCTGGGACCACGGAACCATGGAAGGAAGAGGGAGCCTGAACCCTTACAAACATCGGCAGACATCTTGCTCCAACATGTGGCAACAGACTTTGGTGACAGAAGTAA
>JAQZBX010075283.1:0-14622 GCA_029593785.1 Cabassous unicinctus
AAAAAAAAACCAAAAACATTCATGAACAGCCAAAAACAAATAAACTCATGTCTAACAAAAGGGAAGAAAAGAAAAAGGGAGTTTCTGGATCGTTTCCAGTGGTCATTTTGCCATCCACTCCAAACATTGCTGAGCCAAAACTAGTGTGAGAGCTCCATCCAGTGGCAATAATACATCAATATCAACTCGTGTGTGTCTGATATGCCAGAAAGTGTTACATTGGGTCAATGAATGCCGTTCGAGATTTCATAAGAATGGCAGTCACATTAATAAGTTGGGAAACGTATGGGGAAGAGACTTATTATACCAATGGGGAGCTTATTTGATTATTCTTCACCTTTCTGATACAGCTAAACATCATATTACTCTGGCCCTTGAGCCTCTTCAAACAAATCTAGTAAGGCTTCTGAAAATAAGGAGGTGGAGGATTCTGTCCCTGTTCAGGTTGAGGCTAATTTACATTTGTATAACAATGAATGTTCTGAAAGTGACCATCCAGAACCTCCTACAGAGGCTTGTGTTGCCATGGCTACCACAAAGGGTCCCTGTGCACTTTTCAAGCTATTAATATCTCTTCAGCTCCAGCTATTGATATTAACCCTTCAGTTCTAGCTGCACACATTGATGTGCCTAAAAAGACTTCCCTTAACCTGCCATTTGCCCCAGCATTTAACCCTCAGTCAAATTCCCTATACCCCCCTTTTTGAGCCATCTTTAAATCCTCCTAAAGCATCTGTGAAAATTCCTTTACCAGAGACCTCACTCATGAAAAGCATAGCACAAGCAAGTAAAGTGGGTGATCCTGAAGCTTTGCAGCTTTTTTTGGGTTGCAGAACCTGTTTTAACTGTGGAAAGGCTGGTCATTATCAAAAGGATTTTAAAAAGCAGCCCTATCCAACAGCACCACCTGTTCAAAATTCACAATAGAATAATGTTAATTTCGCCCTCACAAATTCTCAGCAGATTTATGTGCGGCCACCTAGAGAAGTGCTGGCCTGGACTTTGCCACTACCAAAAAATTAATACTGAAGAAACAAAATAAAGTCTATCTAACCAACTCAGAAGCAAAAGGAACTATTCCAAAAAAATTAGTAAGATTAATATTAGAAATATCTAGCATTAGTTGCAGGGGCATCACTATTCTGCCAAGGAGTTAAGTAAAATACAGAAAACTTTCCAGCAGCAACTTTGTAAACCTCCTACAGCCTACATAATGAAAAGGCTGTGGGATGATAAAGACTATTAAAATTAAACCAGTGAAAAAGTAAGAAAACTTAGCAGAAAATTTCTCAAAGCAGTAAAATCAAAGATGTATGTTTCTATTGATGTGTTGTAACTTGTTTTGTGTTTGTCTGTTTGTTCAGTGTCAGTGTATATTTTGATACCTCCAGATGGTAATATTAAATTGATAAATGAAAATTATTATAAGAGAGCTGTTCAAATGGTCAACATTTGAATATAGTTCAATATAACTAAATATGGGGTAATAATTTAAAATAATAAAAATAGCTATAATCAAATTAAATCATTATTCTAACAAGTTTGTTTAATGTTGATGGTAATTGTGTGTTGTCAGAAGTTTGCTTGGAAACGGTTTCCAAAATCATTGTGGTAACTTAAGTATGGAGGTTATATAGAATGTTCTTTTATTATAAAAGAAAAGAAAGTAATTTTATCCTAAGATAAAATGACTAGTTATTAAAACAAAGTTAAAGTTTTATTCTTTCTCAAAGTTTCTCAACTTATTAATCTGCTTTAGTAAATGTTTACACAGAGCTTTTCTCCTGAATAATCAGTATGTAAAAAAGAAAGTCTGTTTTTATCAAAGTAGCTTCTTATACTTTAACCTTACTGGTTCCTTGAAGAAGCAAGTTTTATCACTTTGGTAGTTTTTTTAATTTCAAACTGTTACAAATGATTTGGTCTGTTACCTAGAAAAGGATAAAATACTAAAAATAGTTAAGTTCATGTGAGATATTATAAGTTAAATGAAGTATTTAAACTGTTGTACAATTAAAAGAAATTTTCTAACTTTATGACAATTAAAGTTGTATGAATAAAAAGTTCATATGAATACTTTAAAAGTGTATAAAATTCCTGAAAATTTAATAATGTTTCAGTATAACATTAAATAAAAGTATAATGTTATTAATCATAATTTTAATTATTTTAAAGTGTAATAAAAATATGTGTCATAAAAACTAACTCTCTGCCTAAAAATCAAAAGGCAGATGCTTTAACTTAAGTTTATCTGATTTACCCCACCTCTGTTTAAAAAAACACAAGTTTGTAACTACAGAAAGAAAGCAGCCATTATGTGCTGCCAGGGGTAGTGCATAACAGTAAATTATAGCAAATTAAAATAGCACCACTGCAATGTGCAGCAGTCCCAAATATTACCCTTTTGTTACAAAAAATTAATCTTCTTAAACAAGTCAATCCGGTCCAATTTCCCCTTTCTGTAAAATAGCCAACAGTAAATTAAGTTTATATTCAACATTGTGAGATACAGCCCCAATTCTAATTATAATGTTACAACAAAATTAGCACAGGTATTAAAATTATGAGTTAATGTATTGTCCCACATCCCAAATAGAAAATAATTTTTTTTTACCTATGCCTCAAACTACACAAAATAAAGAAATTAAGGTCATTCTAATCATGCTACTAAAAATCTTAAATGTATAAAAAATAAAAGTTTATTTATTGGATGTCTGCTGGTTAAAAGTCTTATTATTTTTTGTTATATAATCTACTGCAATCTACATGTCTTAAGAACTCATATTTGCAGGAAATCAAACACTTTTTATAGCAAGAAGAAGAAAAGGACTATTGTTACTGGTTCAGATGACCAACATTGGCAGCAGTCTCCAGAATCCCAGTTGCGGTGGCATTTCCTCGACCATTATTTAAAAAGAACTAAAAGACTGATTGGACTTTTCATAACAGGAATTTTGGAACTGATTGACTTCATAACCACTGCAGCCATCGCTGGCACAACCGTGTATCAAGGAGTCCAGACTCAACAATATGTTAAGGACTGGCATAAAAATGCAAGTGAGATGTGGCATAGCCAGTCTCCCATTGAAATGGACTGAATAATCATATGAATGATCTTGAAACAACTATTATACATTTGTGTAATCAAATCTATAATTTAAACTTGTTAAGAGCTCTTAAATGTGATTGGAATGAAAGTTCTTTTTGTATCATTCCTTTGACTTATAATAATAGTGATCATGATTGGGAAGAAATAAAAAATCATTTGATTGGATATAAGCATAATATTTCTTTAGATATTTTAGAATTGCAAAAGAAAGCATTGTCCATGTCTCCAAATGAATTGAAAGAAAACCCTAGTGCAGAATTTTGGAATGAATTGTCTGAAAATTTAAATAGCATCAATCCATTTCACTGGTGGAAACAAAAAATAGTTCAAATATCATTTTGGATTGGATTAGAAATTATTAAATGCATTTTAATTGTTTGTATTTTCAAGAGTAGAGCAATAACATATATTCAAAGAAAAAATGAAAAGTTAAATCAGATAAATGCATTTATGTTAAGAAACTTAGCCATGAAAAACTAATTTTACATTATTTGTGGTAGAAAGTAGTATACTAATAACCTCTTGATTTTACTACTAATGAAAACATACATATAAGGAACCTGAAAAAGTATAAAATATAATGAAATTGCCTTCTGTGTAACAGCTCAATAGCTTGACTGGTAGCCATTGACGGGTAAGATTTTCAGAGGAGGGCAACCTAAGACAGGCACAGTCACAAGAGCCTATGGAAGAAGACAAGTGTGACAGTAGGTCACCTTGTATCATCTTATATAATGATTCCTATAATCTTCACTGAAAAACTTAATAAAAAAGGGGGCAATGAAGGAGTTCAATTAAAGGCCATGACTACTGACAGAAAGCAGACCACCTTGGTATGTAGGGGACAGGCATCTCTAGACACTAAGATAAGATCTGGTAGAAGCCTGGTGAAGAAGCATTCTGTGCTTCTAGGATTGTATTTAGTATATGTCAGATAATGAATACAAGGTCTGTTACATGCAGGAATGTAAAAAGAACTGAACCATTGACCCTAAAAAATGCTGACTTTAATAACATGTAACCTGTCACATATCTCTTGCCTTTGCACATGCGCACATGTATTTTCTTTATTCTGAACTAAATAACAGCCATGATGTTTTATGCAGTGGCACTCTCCACCTTTTGGATGGAGGGTCCCATGACCCCAGCTATCTCTAGTTTCTTTCTCATCTTTTTACATCCATGGCACCATTTTCACAGACCTAGGTCCAGAACATCAACAGAAAACTAAGCCAGATATTGGTTTCACTGACTGCTATGCACCAGTTTCACTTAAAATCAATGTCAAACCCTGATTTTTAAAAATGCTCTGTTAAAGCAGTGTGGTTTTCAGATTTGAAAACATATGCAGATACTGCTTTCATTGACTGATATGCACTTGTTTTCACTTAAAATCTATGTGAAATCACTGTTTTTCTCTAACATTCTGTAATTGCAGTATGTTCTTTAGTTTTGAAAACTAAGCTAGATACAGGTTTCATTGACAGCTATGCACTTGTTTTCACTGACAATTAATGACAAAACCCTAGTTTTACCTCACACTCTTCAAAAGTAGTATGTTCTACATTTTTTTAAACAAAGCCATATACTGGTTCTCTTCACATCTAAGCACGTTTTGACTTGCAATGAATGTCAGAACGCTGGTTATACCTAATGCTCTGTGAATGCAGTATGTTCTTGAGTTTTGTAAACTAAGCCAAAAACTGATTTCATTGACTGCAATACTCTTGCTTTCACTTAATATCAATGTCAAAATACTGATTTTATTTAACACTCTTTTAAAGCAGTATGTTATTTCAGTTTTGAAAATTAACCCAGATGTTGGTTTCATTGGCTGTTATGCAATTGTTTCACTTACAATTATTGTCAAAACACTCATTTTACCTAAGGCTCTGTGATTCAGTTTGCCCCTCAATTTTGGAAATTAAGCTCCATATTGGTTTCATTGTCTGCTATGCACTTGTTTGCACATACAATCTATGTAAAACCCTGTTTATACCTAACACTCTTTGAATGAAGTATGTCATTCAATTATGAAAACTAGCTGAGATCCAGGTTTCATTTATGGCTATGCACTTGATTTCACTTTCAATCAATGTCAAAACACTAGTTTTTCCTAACATCCTTAGAAGCAGTGTATTTTCCAGGTTTGAAAACTACACCAGATACTGTTTCATTGACTGCTATGCACTTGTTTTCACTTACAATCTATGTCAAAACACTTTTTTTTCTAATGCTCTTTAAATGCACTATGTTCTCCAGTTTTGAAAAGTAAGTCAGAACCTGGTTTCACTGAATGCTCTGCAATTTTTTTACTTAAAGTGAATGTCAAAAGTCTCATTTTACCTCTTGCTCTGTGAAAGCAGTGGGTTCTTGAGAAGTGAAAACTAAGCCTGATACTGGTTTCACTGATGGCTGAACACTAGTTTTCACTTACAATATATGTTAAAACACTGTTTTTTTAATGTTCTTTAAATGCAGTATGTTCTTCAGTTTTGAAATCTAAGCCAGATTCTCATTTCATTGACAGCTATGCACTTGTTTTACTAATAATCAATGACAAAATACTGGTTTTACCTGACAATCTGTGAATGCAGTATGTTCTTCAATTTTGAAAACTAAGCCAGATACTGGTTTCCTTGAATGCGATAAACTTGTTTTAAATTCCAATCAATTTCAAAACTCTGGTTACACCTAACACTTGGTGAATGCCATATTTTTTTCTGTTAACATATCTAAGCAAGATACTGGATTCATTGACTGGTATTCACCTGTATTCATTTACAGTGAATGCAAAACCCTTGTTTTAACTAAAAATCTGTTAATGCAGTATGTTTTTAAATTTTGAAAATTAAGCCAGGTATTGGTTTCATTGACTGCTATGCACTTGTTTTCACTTACAATCAAGGTCAAAACACTCATGTTACCTAATGCTCTGTGATGCAGTTTGTCTTTCAATTTTGAAAACTAAGACAGATACTGGTTTCATTGACTGCTATGCACTTTTGTCACTTACACTCAATGTCAAACTCTAGTTTTACCTAACAATCTGTGATAGCAGTATAGTCTTCATATTTGAAAACTAAGCCAGACACAGTTTTCATTGACTGTTATGCACTTGTTTTCATTTAAAATCAATGGCACAACACTGGTTTTACCTAATGGTCTGTGATTGCAGAATGTTCTGCAGTTTTAAAAATCAGCCAGATGATGGTTTCACTGAATACTCTGCACTTGTTTTCACTTACAATGAATGTCAAAAGACTGGTTTTACCTTATGCTCTGTAAAAGCAGTATGTTCTTCAGACTTGAAATCTAAGCCAGATACTGGTTTCATTAGCTGCTCTGCATCAGTTTTAACTTACAATGTCAAAACACTGGTTTTATTTAATGATCTGTGAATGCAGTGTGTTATTCATTGTTGAAAACTAAGGCAGCTCCTGGTTTCATTGACTGCTATGCACTACTTTTCACTTTTAATCAATTTCAAAATGCTGGTTTTATCAAATGCTCTGTGAGTGCACTATGTTTACCTGTTTTCAGAACTAAAACAGATGCTGGTTTCCTTGACTGCTAGGCACTTGTTTTCACTTACAATCAAGGTCAAAATACTAGCTATACCTATTGCTCTGTGAGAGCATTATGTTCTTCAGTTTTAAAAGTAAGCAAGATTCTCATTTCATTGTATGTTATGCAGTTGTTCAAACTTTCAATCAATGTGAAGATACACATTTTACTTAATGATCATGAATGCAGTATGTTTTTCAGTTTTGAAAACTAAGCCAGTCCCTGGTTTCCATGACTGCTAGGCACTTGTTTTCACTTACAATCAATGTAAAAACACTGGTTATACCTAATGCTCTGTGATTCAGGTTTTTTTTTTTCAATTTTGAAAACTGACAGAGATCCTGGTTTCATTGACTGCTATGCACTTGTTTTCACTTATAATCAATGTCAAGGCACTCATTTTACCTAATGCTCTGTGAATGCAGTATGTTTTTCATTTTTAAAATCTCAGTCAAATACTGGTTTCATTGAGTGCTATGCACTTGTTTTCAGTTACCATCAATGTCAAGACACTCATTTTTCTTTATGCTTTGTGAGTGCAGCATTTTTTTTCAGTTTTGAAAACTTAGCCTGATACTGGTTTCATTGAATGCTACATACTTATTTTCACTTACATTAAAGTAAAAACACTGTTTTATTCTAACCTTTTGTGAATTCAGAATGTTCTTTAGTTTTCCAAACAAATTCAAATACTGGTTTCATTGACTGCTATGAAATTGTTTTCACTTACAATCAAAGTCTAAACACTCGATTTACCTAATGCTCTATGATGTAGTTTATTTTTCAATTTTGAAAACTAAGTCAGATACTCACTTAATTAACTGCTATGCACTTGCTTTCACATTCAATCAATGTTAGGACACTCATTTTCCCTAACACTCTGTGATTGCAGTATGTTTTTCAGTTTTGAAAGCAAAGACACATACTGGTTTCATTGACAGCTATGCACTTGTTTTCATATAGAATCAATTCAAAACCCTGGTTTTAACTAATACTCTTTGAAAGTATTATGTTCTTCAGATTTGAAAACTAAGCCAGATACTCATTTCATTGACTGCTATACACTTGGTTCATGTACAATCTACTTCAAAACACTGGTTTTTCGAATGCTCTGTAAATGCAGTATCTTCTTCAGTTTTGAAAACTATGCCAGATACTGGTTTCATTGACTTCTATGCACTTGTTTTCCCTTACAATCTATTTCAAAACACTGGTTATATCTAATGCTCCATGAATGCAGTACATGTTCAGTTTTCAAACTAAGTCAAGTATTCATTTTATTAACTGCAATGCAGTTCTTTAGACTTTTAATCTGTGTGAAGAACCACATTTAGCCTAACACTCTGTGAATGCAGTATGTTCTTCAGTTTTGAAAATTAAGGCATATATTGGTGTCATTGACTGCCATGCACTTATTTTCACTTGCAATCAATGTCAAACCCTCAATTTATCTAATGCGCTGTGATACAGTATGGCCTTCAGTTTCAAATAATAAGCAAGATACTGGTTTAATTGACTTCTGTGCATTTGTTTTCACTTACAATCTTAGTCAAAATCATGTTTTTTTTTAAATTTTCTGTGAATGCAGTATGTTATTCAGTTTTGAAAAGTAAGGCAGACCCTGTTTTTATTGACTGCTATGCACTTGTTTTTACTAACAATCAATGTCTAAACACTGGTTTTACCTAATACTCTGTGACAGCATATGAATTCCAACTTTGAAAACTAATCCAGATACTGATTGAATTGACTGTTGTGCACGTGTTTTCACTTACAATCAAAGTCAAAACACTGATTTTACCTCAACCTCTGTGAGTGCAGTATGTTATTCAGTTCTGAAAACTAAGGTAAATCCTGGCTTCATTTACTGCTATGCATTTCTTTTCACTTAAAAGCAATGTCAAATCTGGTTTTACCTAATGCTCTGTGAAAGTAGTATGTTCTTCTTTTTTGAAAACTAAGCCAGATACTGCTTTCATTGACTTCTATGCACCTCTTTTCTCTTACAATCTATGTCAAAACATTGTTTTCTTCCTAATGCTCTGTAAATGCAGTATTTTCTTCAGTTTCTGAAAACTAAGCCTGATACTGGTTTCATTGACAGCTATGCACTTGTTTTCACTAACAATCTATGAGAAAACACTGGTTTTACCTAATGCTCTATGAATGCAATATGTTCTACAGTTTTGTAACCTAAGCTAGATACTGGATTACCCGATGTTATGCATAAGTTTTCACTTACAATCAATGTCAAAACACTGGTTATACCTAGTGCTGTATGATTGCAGAATGTTCTTCAATTTGAAACCTAAGACAGGTACTGGTTTCATTGACACCTATGCACTTGTTTTCAGTTAAAATCAATGTCAAAACACTGGTTATAATGAATGCTCTGCAGATGCAGTATATTCTTTGCCTTTGAACATTAAGCCTGATATTGTTTTCATTGACTGCTATGCACTTGTTTTCTCTTACAAACGATGTCAAATCCCTGGTTTTACCAAATGCTCTGTGATGCTTCATCTTTCAATATTTGAAGCAATGCCAGATGTTGGTTTCATAGACTGCTATGTACTTATTTTCATTTACAATGAAGGTCAAAACATTGTTTTTACCTAATGCACTGTGAATGCAGTATTTCATTCAGTTTTAAAAACTAAGCTAGATTCTGGTTTATATGATGGTTATGCACTTCTATTCACTTACAGTCAATGTCAAAAAGCTCTTTATACCTAACACTGTGTGAATGCAGTATAGTCTACAGTTTTCAAAATTAAGTCAGATACGGATTTCATTGACTGCTATGCACTTGTTTTCACTTACAATTAATATCAAAACACTGGCTTTACCTAATGCTCTGTGAATGCTGTATGTTATTCAGTACTTAACACTAAGCCCAATCCTTGTTTCATTGACTGCTTGGCACTTGTTTTCTATTACAATCAATGTCAAAGCCATGGTTTAATCTAATGCTCTATGAAAGCGGTATGATCTTCAGATTTGAAAACTAAGCCAGATACTGGTTTCATTGATAGATATGCACTTGTTTTCACATACAATCAATGTCAAAACCCTGTTTTTACCTAACAGTCTTTGAAAGCAGTATGTTCTTCAGATTTGAAAACTAAGCCACATACTGGTTTCCTTGAATGCTATATCTGGTTCATGTACAATCTACATCAAAACACTGGTTTTTCAACTGGTCTGTAAAAGCAGTATGTTCTTCATTTTTAAAACTAAGACAGATTCTTATTTAATTGACCAGTATGCACTTCTTTTCATTAACAATCAATGACAAAACTCTGGTTTTATCTAACCATCTGTGAATGCAGAAAATTCTTCAGATTAAAAAGTATGCCATATCAGGTTTCCTTGACTGATATGTACTTGCTTTCACTTACAATCAATGTAAAACCTTTTTTTTTTCTAACACTCTGTGATGGCACTCTGTTCTGGTTTCAAAACTAAGCCAGAAACTGGTTACATTGACTGCTATCCACTTGTTTTCACCTCCAATCAATGTCAAAAATCTGTTTTTACTAATGCTGTATTAAATAAATATGTTTTCCAGTTTTGAAAATTAAGCCAGATATTGGTTTCATTGACTGGTAGGCAATTGTTTCACTTACAATCTATGTCAAAACTCTCCTTTCACTTAATGCTCTGTGATGCACTTTGACCTTCAACTTTGAAAACTAAACCGTATACTCATTTCATTGTCTGCTATGCACTTGTTTTCATTTACCATCAATGTCAAACCCTGGGTAAACCTAATGTTCTGTGAAGGAAGTATGTCATTCAATTTTGAAAACTAACCCAGATGCTGGTTTCATTAATGGCTATGCACTTGTTTTCACTTGTAATCAATATCAAAACACTGTTTTTTCCTAATGCTCTGTGAATAGAGTATGTTCTACAGTTTTGTAAGCTAAGCCAGATACTGATTTCCTTGTCAGCTATACACATGTTTGCATTTACTATCACTGTCAAAACACTGGTTTTACCTAAGGCTCAGTGAATGCTGTATGTTCCCCAGATTTAAAAGCTAAGCCAAACTCTGTTTTTTGTTTTTTTTTACTGCTATGCAATTCTCTTCACTTACAATGTCAAAACAAAGGTTTTCCAAACACACTGTGAAAGCTATATGATATTCAGTTTTGAAAACTAAGCCAGATACTGGTTTCATTTACCACTGTACACTTGTTTTCATTTACAATCAATGTAAAAACTCTGTGAAAGCACTATGTTCTTCATAGTTGAAAACTAAGACAGATCCTGGTTCTCTTGACTCCTATGCACTTGTTTTCTCTTACAATCAATTACAATACCTTGGTTTTACCTAAAAATAGATGAAAGCAGTGTGTTCTTCACTCATGAAACTAAGCCAGATACTGGTTTTGTTGACAGCTATGCACTAGTTTTCACATTCAATGTCAACACCCTGTTTTTGCCTAATCCTCTGTGGGTACAGTGTGGTTTTGTTTTCAGAATTAAGCCCAATACTGGTTTCCTTGAATTCTATGCACTTGTTTCACTTACAGTCAGTGACAAAACACTGGTTAAACCTAACTATTTGTGAATGCATTTTGTTCTTCAGTTTAAAACTGAGCAAGATACTCATTTCATTGCTAAGCAGTTTTTCAAATTTTCAATCAATGTGAAGACATTCATTTTATCTAATGCTCATGAATGCAGTATGTTTTCCAGTTTTTAAAAATAAGCCAGATCCTGATTTCATTGACTACTATGCACTTGTTTTCACTTACAATCAATGACAAATCACTGGTTTTACATAATGCTCTGTGAAAACAGATTTATCTTAATTTTTCAAAACTATGCAAGATCATGGTTTCAATGACTGCTGTACACTTGTTTTCACTTACAATCAATGTCAAAACACAGGTTTTACCTAACGTTCTGTGAATGCATTATGTTAGTTAGTTTTGAAAACTAAGCCCAATTCTGGTTTCACAGAATAGTCTGCGCTTGTTTTCACTGAAATGAATGTCAAAAGCCTGGTTTTACCTTATGCTCTCTGAAAGAAGTATGTTCTTGAGATGTGAAAACATAGCCAGATACTGGTTTCACTGATGGCTATGCACTTGTTTTCACATACAATTTTTGTCAAAACACTGGGTTTTTTTATAATGCTGTATAAATGCTGTATTTTCTTCAGTTTTGGAAACTAAGCCAGACAGTGGTTTCATTGACTGCGATGCACTTGTTTCACTTACAATCATTCCAAAACCCTGGTTTTACCTTATACTCTGTGAAATCAGTATTTTCTTCAGATTTGAATACTAAGCCAGACACTGGTTTTAATGACTGCTATGCAATTGTATTCCCTTTCAGTCTACTTCAAAATACTGGTTTTTCTAATGCTCTGTAAATGCAGTATGTTCTTCAGTTTTGAAAACAAACCAGATAGTGGTTTCAATGACTATTATATACTGTTTTGACTGCCTAATGCTCTGTGAAAGCAGTATGATCTTCAGTTTGGAAACTAAGCCAAATATTGGTATTCTTGATTGCAGTACAATTGTTTTCACTTACAATCAATGTCAAAAGCCTTGTTTTACTTAACACTTTGTTAAAGCAGTATGTTCTTCAGATTTTAAAATTGAGCCAGATATTGGTTTCATTGACTGCTATGCAATTGTTTCACTTACAGGCCTTGTCAAATCACACATTTTCACTAATACCTTGTGTGCAGGTTCCCCTTCATTTTTGAAAACTAAGCCAGATACTGGTTTCCTTATCTGCTATGCAGATGTTTGCACTTGAAATCAGTGTCAAACCTCTGGTTTTACTGAATGCTCTGTGAAAGCTGTATGATATTCAGTTTTGAAAACTAAGCCAGTTACTTAGTTCATTGACACCTGTACAATTGTTTTCACTTCCAACGTCAAACTCCTTGTGTTGCCTAACACCTTGTGAAAGCAGTATGTTCATTTGAAAACTAAGCAAGACACTGGTTTTATTGACTGTTGTGCAATTGTTTCCATTTCAATCAATGTTAAAACACTGGTTTTATTGAATGGTCTGTGAATGCCATGTTATTAAGTGTTGAAAACTAAGGCAGATACTGGTTTCATTGACAGCTATGCTATTCTTTTCACTTTTATTCAATGTCTAAAAATTGGTTTTACCTAATGGTTTGTGAGTGCAGCATGTTCTTCATTTTTCAGAACTAAGCCAGATACTGTTTTCCTTGACTGCTATGCATTAGTTTTCACTTACAATCAATGTCAAAACACTGGTTATACCTAATGCCCTGTGAATGCATTATTTTATTTAGTTATAAAACTAAGCAAGATACCCATTTCATTGTCTGCTATGCAGTTTTTCAAACTTTCAATCAATATTTTACCTAATGCTCTGTGAATGCAGTACGTTCTTCAGTTTTGAAAACTAAGACAGAAACTTCTTTCATTGACTGCTACACACTTGTTTTCACTTAAATATATATCAAAACTCTGTATTTTTTCTAAGACTCTGTAAAAGCAGTATGTTCTTCGGTTTTTAAAACTAAGCTAGATACTGGTTTCCTTGACTGCTATGCACATGTTTTCACTTACAATCAATGTCAAAACACTGCTTATACCTAACAATCTGTGAAAGCAGTATGTTCTTGTGATTAGATAACTAAGGAGACACTGTTTTCTTTGACTGCTATGCACTTGTTTTCACTTACTGTCAATGTCAAAATACTGGTTTTACATAACACTCTGTTAATGCAATATGTTTTTCAGTTTTGAAAACTAAGCCAATTACTGGTTTCATTGACAGCTTACACTTGTTTTCACTTCCAATGTCAAAACCCTTGTGTTGCCTAAAACCTTGTGAAAGTAGTATGTTCTTCATATTTGAAAATTAAGCCAGATGTTGGTTTTATTGACTGCTGTGCATTTGTTTACACTTTCAATCAATGTCAAACACTGGTTTTACATAACATTCTGTTAATGCAGTATGTTTTCCACTTTTGAAAACTAAGCCAATTACTAGTTTCATTGACAGCTTACACTTGTTTTCACATCCAATGTCAAAACCCTTGTGTTGTCTGAAACATTGTGAAAGCAATATGTTCTTCATATTTGAAAATTAAGCCAGATGTTGGTTTTATTGACTGCTGTGCATTTGTTTTCATTTTCAATCAATGTCAAACACTGGTTTAATGTAATGGTCTGTGAATGCCGTGTTATTCAGTGTTAAAAACTAATGCAGATCCTGTTTTTATTGACTGCTATGCAATTCTTTTCACTTTTAATCAATGTCAAAAACTGGTTTTACCTAATGATCTGTGAGTGCAGGATGCACTTCAGTTTTCAGAACTAAGCCAGATACTGTTTTCCTTGAGTATTATGAATTTGTTTTCATTACAATCAATGTCAAAACATTGGTTATACCTTGTAACTGTTGGGGAATTTGATGTAATTATGAATTCCAAAAATATAATTGGATCATGTCTGTAATCTGATCTGTTAATCTGGGCATGATTGAATTATGATTAGGGCGTTGACTGGACCATGTCAGTCAGTAGGGTGTTGAGCCCCACCCCCTGGTGGGTGGGGAATTAAATATAAAAGGCAAGGCCAAGAACAGAGTTGAAGCAGTCTTTGAGAAGCAGTTTTGATGTTGAAAAGAAGGCCCCAGGAGAAGAGAAGCGAACCATTCGCCTGATCGCCTACAGCTGACCTTGTGGAGGAAACAGGAGCTAAGCCCGGAGAGAAATGCAGCCCTGGGAAGAGAGGAAGACAAGAAGCCTGAACTCTGGGCAAATGTCGGCAGCTGTCTTGCTCCAACACATGACAATGGACTTTGGTGAGGGAAGAAACTTATGCTTTATGGCCTGGTAACTGTGGACTTCTACCCCAAATAAATACCCTTTATAAAGACCAACCCATTTTTGGTGTTTCACATTAGCACCCCTTTGGCTGACTAATACA